>APFE031329608.1:221610-242996 GCA_000404065.3 Pinus taeda
CGTTTGACCAGAGCTACCTCCGCGTTGACCAGGGGTATAGACGGCCAGTTTGGCTGAGCTGATAGCACACGTACCATGTACACAGTCATACAAACTTGCCCATGTGGCTCTTTTCTCTGGAAGACACTTGGATCATATCAAACAAGAAAATGGCTGCGGAATCTGGGATCGGTTGCGGAATCAGAGATCGACTGCGGAAACCTGTAACAGCTGCGGAATTGCAGCACTTTGAACCAAAAATCTAAACCAACAGTAAACCATTAGCACAATTAGCAAATCATGTTAAAAAGTCCTATAATGCAATGAATTGAACAAGTTGATGAAGGAAATGATGACAAAAGAAGGAAATGAGTAGGAAAAGGCTGTTAGGAGGATGGGTAAATGAGTGCAGGTTTGAGGCCCAACAAGTATCATAATAGAGGCCACTGCTAAGCTGTTCTTTGAGTGAGTGTGGGTACACTTTAGGGTCCCATGGTCCATTATCTCGGATCGGGACAATAGATTCCTAAGTTCATTTTGATGAAGTCTCTGATCGATGTTGGATACTAAACTTACTAAGTCCACAAGTTTCCACCCCTAAACTAATGGCCAAATAGAGGTCGTCAACAAGATAATTGTACACATTTTGTGCATGTACAACTCGAAGCATGCACACATAGGGGATGAAAGCCTCCCCTATGTCTAGCACAACTATAACAGATCTCTCCATAGTTCAACAGGCCACAACCCATTTCAGGTAGGGATGGGATTTTAGTCATTATGTCCCATTAATGTGGCTATAACATTTGCAGCCACTCAGGAGGATTCTTCTAATGCCGAGTCTGAAGCCAATAGGCCTAACAACTTCATTGATCACATTCAACACATCTGCTAGTAGGTCCATGATATAGCTAATGAATGGTAAGTACAAGTGACGTCATGATCAACATTAGGTGTCGCGCAAGTTCCAGGTGGACGAAAAAGTTTGGTTACATTTGCAGAAGGTGCGCCTCGTTGGACCCCGCCGAAAGCTTCACCTGCTTCGATATGGTCCATACACCATTAGAAATGCTATAGAGGACAATGCCTTTGAGATCAACATTCCACCTTTCCTTGGTCTACACCCAATGTTCAATGTAGACCACCTTCAGCCATACTTTCACCATTGCTGGAAACAACCAACATTGCAAAGCAACTCACACTAACATATCTAAACCTAGACTACATGGAACATGCAATAATTCATCAAATCATGGGCACGTAGATCAAGAAAACTCACCAAAAAAAGATCCAACTGTATCAGGTTGTCAAATTTGGCCAACTCCTGCACCAAGGCAAGTGGCTCACCACGGACCAAGTTCAGCAGAAGTTTCCCCATCTCAAGGAGGAACTCAATACAATGGGTACCATTGCTTCCTTTGGGGGGGGGGGGTGTTCTAGGTGGATATTGGTGGCCACCTGCCTATTCCACTTGGACCCCCACCGTTGTTTATGTTCATTTTTCTTAATTATAGCATAACTTATGATTTTTGGCAACTTTTCGGGTCCTAAACTTCCAGAGCCATTTTGAGGTACTCATAGTCGTTTGTAGGGAAAATCGAGAGACCCGGAATTCAAAAACCAATGTCTTTGATTTTTTTTCCTCTTCTTTGCGATCTTCGAAAAGAGGTATAATGATAGCCAAACGAAGATCGTATGCCAAATTTACAACCCCGGAAAGTCGATGTACCAATTTACCCTAACGGGGCCCACAGTTTTGGTGCTTCATCTCCTAGGGTTAGGTTTTTGGATGTTTAAGGTTTTCCATTGTTTCCAAATAATAATTAGGCTTTTAATTCTCTTTGTAACACAATTCAGAGGCATGTGGCCTCTACATCTCTTCTCAAAGATAAGCTATCATCACCCTAGCTAATTTTATTTCCATTCTATTTGTAAGCACATTTTACTTTTTGATATTAATGAAATGAATTGTTATGTCTACTACATCTCTCTATTTATGGTTATATCGGTAATTTGTTGTGTTCCTATTTAAGTTCGAATCACATGGTCTTTGTAAACTAGCAGCAAAAGCAGTAAACACAAAGGAAGAAGAATAAGATCTTTGAGATGTATAACATTGAGCGAGCCTCCTGCACTACTAACACAGGCTCTTGGTATGTGGATGTGCGCTAATAGCTTAAGCATGACACAATTCCCTCCCACTTTTCTGCAGGGTAGAAGAGGGCACTCAGACTTAAAGCATTATCCTATTAGTTGGTGCATGGGTTGTTGTTCTGAAAACACCATAATAGAGTATTTCTCACGTGTTTGGAAGCACATGATTCAGAAAAGGTATTGCCTGATCTCCATGATGAACTAGTCAGGGGACACTTTGCAGGAAACATAACAAGCATAAGGTTATGCAAACAAAAAGCTACTACCCTACATTATTCAGAGATTCTCATGCTTGTGTCTCGAAGTGCTCGGTCTGTCAGAGATGTGTCGGTAGAAATAAGAAGTTAGCCGCCCCATTGCAACCCATTGCAGTGAAATAACCTTTTAAATAGTGGGGCTTGGACATTATTGGGGAAATTTTCCTGCATTCATCAAAGCAGCACCGCTACATCCTTACTGCAGTTGATTACTTCACTTGGTGGAAAAGGGTAGTTCTGCTCAGACAAGTGAATGATTAGGAAGTCATTAGCTTTCTGTAACATAACATCATTTCCAGGTTCAACATTCCTAATTCACTTGTTTTTGACAATGCAACATACTTCTCATCCCTGAGACTTTACAATTTTTTATTCAAAAATGGTATTATATTGAAAACATTCAGTGAATTATTACCTACATAGGAATGGTCTTATTGAATCCACGAATAAGAACCTAATATGCATTATCAAAAAGACCATATTCTATGAGCAACAAAACTAGTACTCTGCAGTGGTAAATTCCTTATGGGTTGACTTAGTCATGCCGAAACCTCCTAAACACCTCCCCTTACATCTTGGTGTATGGAAAGGAAGCCACCCACTCGCCCAACATCTAATTGCCTGCTCTCCAACTCTCACAAGAATCACAAGGCAAGCCATGTCTGTTAGTACAACGTAGAATGGATACCCTTAATAAGCTACAGGAAGAAAGGTTGAAAGCAAAAGAATTTTTTTAACTTCACCAAAACTGTATCAAGAGGTTGTCCAACAAGAAGTCTATAGGGGAAGACAACTTCATTGTGGGTAACATAGTCTTAAAGTGGGATAAACTACATGAGGACAAAGGAAAACACACTAAGTTTCAACCCCTGTGGATTGGGCTATTCATAGTAAAAGAAAATCTTGGCCATCACACTTATTGTCTTTAATCACTTGACGGAAGGATTGGCTCTCTCCATGTCAATGGACAAGACTTAAAACATTATTTTCAACAAAGGTCTAGGGATGTTCCCTACACTGTGTACATAGTATATTCTTTTGTCTATTTGTTTGAGTTTTGTTTTGGTTTTCATTATGCGAATAAGTGTTGTGCATCAACATGTTGTGGCTTCTAAGTATGTGTGTGGCCAAACTATAAAGAGTCTTGTGACACGTTAGCATTTGGCTAGCTTTTTGTCCATCTTCCTTGTGTTATTTACATCTTTTGGTCCATGAAGTTCCAACAGAAAATACATTCCATCTGTACGGAGAGTTTTGGTCCAACCATGAACCCATGTCTAGTCCAGAAACCTCATGCCTACACTCAGTCTTTATGTTTTAGTGTCCTCAAGCTTATCCACCTAGTAGAGATGGATAAGGGGAAAAATCTAAATGAGCAAACCTAAAACAAATATCTTTATATGCTTCTCTGAAGGAACAACCTTTCATGCTCTTAATAAGTCAAGATCCCTCTTGCACCGCAAAATAAATAAGTTTTGATGCACAATTATCTTTAAAATAAATATATAAAGGGAAAATAAGAGAAAGGCTTCTGCGCATAGAGAGGTGAAGCAAGCAACTCCGTAGGGGTAGTGTCTAGGCTTGTTGGTAGTGGAGCAATGTTTGTGTTCCTACGTGACTTTGTCAGGCTACAGTCTAGGCTTGCTGGTAGCAAAGCAAAACCAGAGATGAAAAATCATACTTTGAAAATATTAAGTTGGCGAGCTACACCACCCTTCCTCACTCAAAAGACTGTGATTTTTTTGAATCTAATGTTGTGTTCAACTGAAAAGGTATAGAGGAGACCATGTCTATTCATGGGCTAAGTGGGAAGGCCAAATTAATCTGCATGATGAATCAATACTCAATGAAGACTAGAGGCCCTGCACAGAATAAGTTAACCAAGACAGAGAAGTTGGAGTTCAACCAGTGTGTCACGAGTGTTGTAGCTACTACAACACCATCAAAATTTTTGGATTACCCGCAATTTTAGAGCCTTCCTTGGTCTTGTACATTGTTGCTTCAAACATTGAAGCTTATCTCATGATATTTCATGTAGTGCTTTGTTCTCTTTTGCATGTTGGGTTAACTCTCATCTTCTGGCATGTTTGGTTGTCACATAATGTTTGCAAGCCTATTCGGATTGTTTCAAAGGTTTATCTTTGTGTATATGAGTTGTTCTAACTATGTAAACATATGTCACACCCATACACAATGTCTTGAGCACCACCGCAGAAGTTTCGTCACAGTTGTCCCAAAGTTTGTCTTAAGTGTTGCACTTCTTGTATCTTATATCAAAGTAGTCACACGAAAGGAAATGCATTGTTCATGTGTTCAGATGATCTATGTTGTCGTGTCATCAAAGTGTGTTAGGTGTGTGAACACAGTCAAGTTTTATCTCAGTTCATCACCTACCCCACACTTAATCATTTTTAGGAAGCTTCTCGATCGAGAAACTTATCTCCATTAGGCCACTTCTGAACTGTGCATTGCAAATTCTTAGCCCTCTAAACCGTGACATTGCTGCTTGGCACTGTGCAATTCAAATTACCTATCTCCTAGGATTGCTACACTACATAGTTCCTCTTCCCAAGCCCTGACCTTGACCTATAGAATTGCGTAGTCTTGTCCTCCAACCCAACTTAAACTACACACTTCACATTCTCAACCCTCAAGCTCATTCCCTAAGTGCTTGAACTACACAACTACGTAGAATCCATACCTCCCTTGACTCCCAAAACTGCTCAGTTGGCTCTCCCAGTGTCCATTCCCTCAGCCTGACCCTACTGGCTCCGGAAACTGTGAAGCCTTGTCCTTCAGGCCTCCCTGAGTTGCGCATTGTGAAGTCTCAGGGCTCAATCTTTTCCCCTGAGTACTAGAACTACATACTACATAGTCACTGAGTCCCTCTTCTGAGCCTGTCATTTGTTTTGGGCTAAGTTCGTGGATCAGAATGCATCATCTTAGACTAAGGGGCTTTCGTACTGATGTCATCTCATCGTGAGTGAATTGCACGAAGAGGTACCCTATCATGTCATGGTAAGGTTATGGATAAGGAGAAGAAGGAGGGAAGCTTTCCTAAAGACTCTCTTGTAGCTAAACTAACAAGTTGATCAATCAAGAGAAAGCAAAGGGACACAAGGTTGTGACCACTATTCAAGACTAAAGATCATTGGAGATTCGGCATCACCAAGCCATTAAGAGGTGAAGAGAAAGAATCTTCAAGAAGACATCCAACACTTACCAGTAATAGTGAAGTGATATTGCCACATCATCAAGCAGTCCATGTCAACAATGTCATGTCATGAGTGGTCACCTGCCACATCACTATTGTGGATAATGTATATTGTATTCAAATGTAATGTAAAGTGGAAGTCCAAAGGACACACATGGAATGTGAAGATTCATGTAAGTTTAAATGTCACAGGAAGTCAAATGGTCATGAGGGTAGTCAAAGAGACTCCCTTAGTTATATATACTCCCTCATTGTATGAGCAAATGACTTTTCACCTTCTCTCCTCCCACAAGGCATTAGAGAGATCAGTTAGTTCTTTGAGGAGCAAGGAGTGGCTCCAATGCTCCACTACTGGGGCTAGTGGTGTACATTGTAAACATGTGTCTTGGAACTTTTACTTAATAACAAAAGCCTTCAAGACCAACACGTTCTTCATGCATGGACTATGAATGTTTGTAAGACTATTACGGGGATGTTTGTATTTCATGTTTTCTTTCACATGTGCTAAGATAGTTGAACTATTTTGGTTATTTTAGTACTTATCTTATTGAGAATGTTTTGTAATGGTTGTTATTTATCTCCCATCCTTGTGTAATATTCAACAAGATATTAGATAGATCTTTCCTTATTTATTGGTTGTAACAACCGTCGCATCTGTTGTGGACTGTTCCACCAGATGTTAGACAAACCCTTCTTGTTCATGTGTGTCTCTTCTTGGGTGGTACTATTACCTCCCACTTAGAGGCTCACTTTTCTCCCCCATTTTGAGTAGAAGAACTTTGAAACAGTTGCAACTGAACATTAACCAGGCACACCTTCTTGATTTGGGAAGATACCATTGCATCCCTCTCTCTTGTGGACAGTTAGAGAAAAGGAAAAACTTTAAAAATTTGGCAATCAAGCCTTTATATCGGATGGGACTTCTACACCATATGGTGTGAGTTCTAATTGGGACTTCACATTGGGGAGATCACCTAAATGTTTGTGGGTCCAACAGCATCAACACTTTCTCATCCACATCACGTCACATGTTTCTAGACTTGTAGCCATGTATTCTACCTCTACCGAGTTGAGCTGCACAAATCTTTTCTTCCTGCTGTACGAGGAAACTATTGCAGACCCAACACTCAAAACTCCACTTAATGTACTCTTTTGTTCTGATGGACTACCCACCCAATCTTCATCTGCGAAGCTACACAACTTCACTCCCTCCATCCATCTATACTGTATTCTAAACTACATAATTCCTCTGAGGTACCGTAGAACATTCTTAGCTTCCCTCCATATTAATTTGGTTGGACTAACCATAGCTTGGCTACGATGGCTGACTACATAACACATTTATGGTCTCATGTTCACAAGATACATCTGTGAACCTACTAGATGCCGATAAATGATAGCATCCACTTCTTCACCTGAAGTGGCATCATCCTTACTCCAGTTGGTCAATAGAGGTGTCTCAATGGGTTTGAAACTCTCCAAGCAGAAACTATGTAATATCTCATTCACATACTTTCCTTGAGAGACAAGCATTCCACCATCACCTTGCCATACTTCCAAGTTGAGGAACTTGTGCATGAGATACATATCCTTCATTTCAAACTCCCTTGCAAGGTCCTCCTTGCAAGATTGTATCAGCTGCTCATCACCAGTTAAAATCAAGTTATCAACAGATAAGACAATAATCAATAATTTACCTTCTACCAAAATATGATAGAGGTTTTCATCCACTTCACTTTTGGTGAAGCCCAAACTGGTGAGATAGTTATCGATCCTGATGTACAAGCATGGGGTGTTTTATTGAGACTGTACAATGTTCGCTTGAGTCTGCACACATGAGACTTTCGATCAAAAGTCTCAAAGCATTACGGTTACTCGATGTACATATCCTCTTCGATAGCTCCATTGAGGAATGTGCTTTTTACATCCATCTAGTGGATCTTCCACCCGATCTGCGTAGCTAGAGAAAGAATCGGTCTAATGGATGAGTACCTTGCTACAAGAGTAATGGTCTCCTCATAGTCAATCCCTTCAACTTGAGAGTACCCCTTGGCTGCAAATTGAACCTTTTACTTCTCTATGCTTCCATATGTTGCCCTTTTTATCTTGAAGAGCCATCTCGAACCCGCAATTTATTTATCTACCGGTCTTGGGAGAACTTCCCAAACATTATTCTTTACAATGGATTCATATTCCTCCACCATTGCATAAACCCATACAGGTTTATCTACTACTTCGTTGAAATATGATGTCTGAATCTCTACAAGATCAGTCATTATATCCATGTAGCGAGTGTATCGATCTAGTGACCTTTGCTACCTTCGTTGATTTGAAGGAGCACCCACATTCTCCTCACATCCTAAACAAGTCTCTCAACTTCCCTGGTCCTTTTTCTACCATCTCTAGATGGTTCTACTTCAGTGGTTGTCTCCACTCTCTGTTGCTCAATTTGTGGTTGCTCCACAAATTGTTGAGGTTCCTCCTTTGGAGCTAAAAGCTCCTCTTCTGGTCAAATCTGAAGCTCCCTCTCAAGAGAGCACCACATGGCTTTCTCCTAATCAAATTTTACATACCTTCACACAACTGTCATTCTGAGGGATGGAAAGTACACACAGTAATTGTGGGGAGTTTCTATGTAGCCCACAAATACCCCCAATTTTGCTATCGCCTCTAGCTTTTACCTTTATTCAATGGAGACATGGCAGTAAACAGAGGCTCTAAAAGTCTTGAAGTGTGAAACAGCTCGCTTCCTCCCGAGAAATCCTCCTCTCATGTAATCATGCCTAGAATCAAATGAGGAATCTCATTCTACAAATAGATTGTTGTGTTGCATGCCTTGGCTCACAAGTGCAAAGGTAGGCCTTGGTCATGCAACATCACCCTTGCTTCTCCCATAATGGTATAATTCTTTCTCTTAGCCAACCCCTTCTGATGTGGGTTGTGGGGTGTTGTTAACTCTCGTCAAATGCCTTATTTTGCACATAATTTTTTCAATTCATTCGACATGTACTCACCTCCATTATCGCTCCTGATAGATTTCACCTTCTTGTTAGTTTATTTCTCAACCAGTGTCTTGAATTATACAAACTTGGAGAATGACTCATCTTTCTTCTGCATGAAGAAGATCTAGCACTTATGTGAGAAGTCACCAATAAAAATGACAAAATATTTGTGTCTAGCAGTGGAGGCTATCAAGAAACATCCACAAACATCAGAGTGGGTCCTTTAAAGGAATGCATGCACTTTGTTGTCCCAATCACGAAATGTAGATTTTGTGTACTTCCCTAAAGTACATCCTTTGCATACATCTTGTTACTAGAGTGATCCTTTGAGGAGGATAGTGGCTATTTTCTGCATAATTCAGGGTGCCACGATGAAAATGGCCATGTATTTTGTGCCAAAATTCACCGACATCACAACTCTTCACCTTCTTTTCCTTTGTGCTCAGTGTAGCACAATCTTCCACATCTAGCTTATATAGGTTCTTCAAACGAACCCCAATCTGCTTCATCTATCATGTGGCTATGTGTCTCGCGAATGCCTTTGCTTTGCTGAAGATCACATCATAACCACAATCTTCCATAAATTGAACAAAGACGAGTTTTTTCTTTAGGCCTAGTGTTATCACTCAGAGAAAACCTTGGCTGCGGGGAAAAACTCTAAGATAACCTCTAATCACTTTGGGTTTGAAGCTAGCCCTTCAATCCAGAGGGGGATCTCTCCTCAAACTCAACTACCCTAGGTCACAATGGTAACAAGCCTATTAAACTATGGTCAGATTAATGTAAAACATATTGATGTTGGTTGGAATCTAGAGAAAAATACATACCATTGGGCAATGGAGTCTAATTTGTCTTAACATAAGATCACACTAAAACATCCAACAAAGGCAAGGTAGCTGAGAAAATATGAATCATTGACTCGTTTTAATGAAAGGAAAAAGGTGAGAGAAACAATCCACTAAGAAGAAGCATCAAATAGATGAATTACAAAGCCAACTTTAGAAAGAAGAGTGCAAACAATTAAATCTATGAACAAAGCATCACAATGAATGAATTATGTTTATATTCTTTCATTTAATCATTAGAATATGATACATCGTGGCAAGAAAAAACATATTAAATAAGAGAAAACACACTCAAAACACTGAACACATGAATATTTGTTGTATCTTTAGGCTTTCTTCATTAAAAATATCCCAAAATATACATAGCACAATATTTTTTTCAACAAAAATTGAACCCATCTTCATTCTAGAGACTTTGTATTTATAGAAAATTTATAAAGTAAAAGTAGGTTTTCAGTATGTTGTTAATTAAAAACTTATAAAAGGAAAGAGTTCATATCTAATGCATGAATACAATACATAATCTCAAAAATATATGTGTCTAAAGATAAAACAATGTACTAGAATCTCGACTAAAAACCAAGATCAAAATCGTTGTCTGATATCTTGCCTCACTTTGCTAGAAATTGCATTAGAGGAAATTTTAGCCTAAAAGTGCCCATGAAATTTTCACATAATTTCCATCTCATAAGAAGTAAGCTACGCAAAATCCTTTAGATTTAAAAATAGTACATGTAAATATTTTGGAGGGAAAAGAAAAAAAAACCATTTTTTTTTTAATTGTATTTTTTGCTTATCTCCTTATAGGTTTACTCAAATTTCAATTGTAGACAATAGTTGGATGCAAAATTAAATTTCACATCTAACAAGTACTCATTATGCATACTTTTCAGAATACCCACATTGATAAAAATGAAGATGCATTAAAAAAGTGTGTTGAACATGTGTTTTTAATGTATCTTCAATTTTTTATCATTGTGGGTCTTTTCAAAAGTATGCATAATGGGTAATCGTTGGATGTGTAATTTAATTCTGCATCCAATGAGTATCTATAATTGAAATTTGAGTAAACCTATAAGGAGATAAGCCAAAAATACAAGTAGAAAAAATATTTTTCTTATTTTCCCTCCAAAATTCATAACTCTTATTTTATTATTTTAACTATTATTTTATTATTTTTCCTTAGGAGGCCACTTTTACGCTGGAATTTCCTCTAATGTTCCTTGCATTATGCTAAATATGGCATATGTTATGTTACTCCTCCTTTAGAGACTATCTGGTCTATTAGCACTAACAAATCCATTGATACTCTTTCAACTGAGGATAAGGACCAGGATCTCTGACAAGCTCATTGTTAGCACTTTATAGAAAGCGTTACAAAATTGCACTAACACTGAAACTGTCAGCACTCATCAAAATTTAACAGGGCAAGTCGCTGGCAGGCTAGTTATCAATATTTAGTCAAAACTTCACTTGAACAGTTGGTACTCAAAATTGTGAATTTAAAACAACTAACTCAGTTTGCTAGCTACTTCCACTGGGATGTCAACATTAGTTTTTCTTTTTATTCTTAGTCCTTTGGGCCTTTGGGTTAACTTTTTTCCTTCAACCTTTAGTATTCTTGAGTTTCTTTGAAGTTGTGGATTCCTCACTATTTATAATTGAGTCTTTTTTAGGGTTTTTATCTACATCAATGACCTTCTTTGCAAACTCACGGTTTTTCTTTAGCTTAATGTTTAATCTTAGTTTATTTCATAGTCTTGTATGTGGTTTTTTTCCACCTTTGAACATTTCAGCAAAGGTGGGCTCTTTATCAATCTGTGTTTTCTCTATCTTTGGCTTAATCAATTTCTCGTGACCTTCTCTATTTCTTTAATGACATTTGTTTCTACACGTAGAGGTACATTGGGAGAAGGGGCATCTTTTGTTTTTCTTAGCCTCTCACCCTTCCATGTATAAAATTTGATAACTTGAGAACTAAAGGGCGAACCAATTCTACTTTTTTTCTACCTCCTGGTTTACATGGATGAGGTCCCCAGTTTTAGGCTTTGAGGTTGTTTAGTTTTATTTTTTCTTTCTTTCCTTCTGCCCCTTTTTGGTTTTATAGTTTCTTCAAACCCTCCCCAAAACAGAAAATGCTCCCAATTCCTACCTACCTTTCTGATGTGGCTTTCAATCAATATCTCAATTAAAAATTTATGATATATGAAATGAGAAGAAACATTGGCTCTTTCCCTAACCCTTGCAAACATGTGCTTCAGAATCATTAATAGTAAAGAAGGAGTGTTCATCCTAACTTGACTGAAATGTGGGCACGAAACCACAAATGGTACAAATTCACCCGGTTGAAGCATTCATTACATGTGAAGTAAGATAGTGTGATACACAGGAGACAATGCCACTCATCCTTCAACCAAGACCTCTAGATTTCTAAACACCAGAACCTATCCTTATACTCATCTTTCAGGAAAAATGGAACTTCGATTCTAGCCAAAACATGACTCTTGAAGCTTCTTTCTCCACTTATAGGGAGGCTTGTGACTTTTTTGATTACCTCCTCGGTAACAGGAAAAAGAGATTCCCCCATCATTGACCTGTGACCATTAAAACCCTTTGTGAAGGCCTTGGAAACTCCATCATGGTCATTTTTACAACAAAATAATTGTTGCCAACCTACGTCTTGAAAACACTGGTGAATCTCTAGGTAAAACTCAAGGAGGTTAGTTACTTTGGGCTCTCTCCTGTGTAGCTTTTTTCTCCTTCCCATAGTTTTCATTGTAAAACACTAGCACCAGGAATGGGAGTGGGATATGATCCTAGGATTTTGGGATAACTAGCACCTTGTCCTCTCTTGGCGAAAACATAGAACATGTTAACCATGCATTATACTAATTTTACCATTTGAAACAAATGATTTCACAACGTGGTATCTGGTAAATAGTATAATAAACTTAACTAGAAATTACGTAAAAACTTTCTGTTCTATTATGAGCTTTTAACTAAAAATTACCTCTTAGCAGTGGAACCCAAAAACCCATCACATCATATCACCATCTGATTGATCGACACTTACGTGATATGTTATTGTACATTCCCTGATGTGTGATCCATCAATGCATTCCTTTGGACACAAAAAAAGTTGAATTTTGGATTTGGTGTTGATACTCCAGCTATCAACATTTATTTGGATGTTCTTACAAATTTTGCGCTCATACTACATCGGTCAGTGCATTTTTATTTTACAAAATTAGAGTAGCAATGATATTGTATCTGTGAACGCTTTCAAACTATTTTTACACAGTGGCATTGGCACTGAAATTATCAGTGCCTCAAAATATTAACTAAAATTGTGATAACACACAGAACGAACATGACATATTTTAGTCTAAGGTGGGCACCCAACTCCCTTTCAAAGGTGACTATACTAATTGTGGTCATGTTATAACTTTTCTCATCCCCCATCTCGATGTGAATTTGCAAATATTTTTCGTCCAGGTCACTAAAAATGTCTCTATACCTTTCCATGTGGAACGATGCACCAAACTCCAAGTACCACACACTCCCCATCACTGTGTTGACCATGCATGCAATGAGGGTAAAGTAAAGCTCGAACTCTGAAGCCAGGGCTTCACCTGCCCCTCCTCTTGAGGTCTTCTTCCTTTCCTTTTGTGTGTAGACTTCGTGGCATAGTGCCTGAATTCATGATAATGGAAGCATTTAATTTTGGAAAAATATTTCTTCTTGACCCAATGAGTGGACTCTGGTTTGGATTGAGATTTCTTTCCTTTTCCCTTCTTTGTCTTTCCATCCAATGTAAATTTTTCTTCATACTCACCCTTGGATGAAGTCTCGTCTCTGGCATTCCACCTTATTTCCACCTGTACCAAATCAAAACATAAGCACTGCCAATTAGATAATTTCTCCCTCCCAATCACACACTCTTGATAATTATGCCAGCTCTCGGGAAGGCCTACAAGGTCTAGGCTTACCATATCTTCTTCAGGGACTATAACACTGACCCCGACAATTCCATCCTGACATCGTGTAAAATTGCTAAGATACTATGGAATTATGTCATTCTTTTGCATCTTGATACTTCAAAGTTTTTTCTTGAGTGCCAACTTCCTATAACTATTATTCTCGAACAGTCCCGTTAGTTCTTTCCACATTGCGCATGAAATTTATTTTCCACAGAGATTTGAGACAGTGTGATCCCATTTTCCCTCCAAGATTATTCTCCTCGTCTTGGCTACATCTTTCTTCCACTGAGTAACGTTTTGGGCCTCAGATGCTTGTGGTTTTGCAAAATCTCACTTGATGTATTCTAGCAATCCATTGTCATCCAATACCACCTCCATCTGATCATTCCATGCAAAAAAATTAGAGGTTCCTTCCAAGGCATACTCTAGCCTTAGTCCATTTAAGGCCATCTTCTAAGCTCTAAAGAAATACTCTTCCACTAAACTTCAAAATCAAACCTCCTGGGAACAACCTCGAATTCCTTCTCTAATGCGAATCCTACTCTAATACCATGTAGAAATTATGAAGTTGATTTGCAGCTACTAATGAAATTTTAATCAAAATCACGACACAGACCTACTCTACTAATTTGCAAACATTAATTCACAACATAGAATTAAAATCTTAGACATGCAATAAGAAATCACAGACATGTAAATAACATTTATCATAGTGAAAACACCCTGCTAAAAACCCCAATGCCTACCTGCATTAAATTAGAAGAATACAAATGTATTACAATTTCTTTGCTCAACTGAGCATAATCTATCACTCTGCTCACTAAAAGTCTCTGACCCAAACTTAGTCAAATTTTGCCTTTGCTTGAGCCCCTATTTCCTTGCGTTGTTCCTTGATAAATTAGGCCCCTATTACTTTGGAAAATCCTCAAATCAATTTCACAAATCATGTAGGTTGAACATATGACTACATGCAACACCTGTAGACTCAAGACTAGTCTACAGCTGATGTTACACTGCATTGGAATCTCCACCAAGCCTGGGGAACTCGAATTATCTGCATACACTAGCCGTATTTCATTGATTGATTAGTTAGCTGGATGATCAATGATTTTGACTGAAGTCCCACTTCTTAATTGACCTTCCACTAGTTCCTCCAAGAGTTGGAACTAGTTTAACTAAAAGCAACCTTAGATAACTGACCTTGATTGGTACAAATTAGTAATCAAACATGCTTAATTGACCTCTAACTCCTCCAACTCGAATTTGTTGAGTAAACTGGGTGACACAAACCATCTCATACAAGCTAACTGCATCTAAGTTGTTTGTTGATGTTGAAATTCGAATTTTCTCAATTTAATCAAGGTAAAATCAAATTGCGAATTTCTTGCTACATTTTTCAACAATATTCCACCTCCTGTACTTCAAAGAAATATTTGGAGGTTTTTGCATAGAATGGTTTCTCCTCTAATAGTTTGAGCACCTTGTCAACATGTTGAACATCATATTTCCAATACTTGTTATAGATTAGCATATAACCAAAAATTACTAATAGAAATTTTCTAGGGATGGGTTTGAAAATGGAATTCATCAAACCTTGAAATGTGGAAGGTGCATTAGTAAGGCCAAAATGCATGAGAAAAATTTCATAATGACCTTCATGAGTTATGAATGTTGTTTTCAAAATGTCTTTAGTCTCCATTCTAATTTGATGATATACTAAACAAATATCCATCTTAGTGAAGTAAATTGCTCCATGTAATTCATCTAGCAATTCATCAATAACATGAATGGGAAATTAATATTTAATAGTGAGATTGTTGATCTCCCTATAATCTAGACACATATTCCAACACTCGTCCCTCTTATGTACCAATACTATTGCGGTATAGAAAGAACTCTGGTTAGGTTGAATTATAACTACCTCTTGCATTTCTACAACCACATGTTCAATTTCACTCTTTTGGGCATAGGGATATTTGTAAGGTCTGATGTTTGGAGGAAAGCTTCCTAAAATCAAGTGACTAGCATGATCACAATCAGAAATAGTTGTGAGGCCTTTGGGAGTCTAAAATACCTTGAAATTATTCTTCAAAGTTCTATGGAGATTTGGAGAAACAAATGATTTAGATATTTGAAAATCTAGTGAGCATAATTGTTCAATTATGCCTCACCGTTTTTTCTTCAAAATATTTTTCATGCCATTAGACTTGATTATCTTCCTTGGTTTCCCTATGATGCCCCTTAATTCAATTTTCTTTCCTTCCTGGGAAAATTTCAAGAAAATTTCTTGAAAATTAAAAGCTATCTTCCTCAAAGATTGTAACCATTGGAACCCTAATACAACATCAACACCACCGATTGGAATGGAAATCATTGGAGTATTCAATATATATTCCCACATTGTTAGATTGATGTTATGGTGCTTCCCTGAGAAATTTATAGTTCCTCCATTTGCAACCGTCACTTGAAACTTTGATGTTGGATATAGAAATAAATTCAATTCCTTGGCTATCTTAGAATGAATAAAATTGTGGGTACTACCATAACTAATCAACACTATTGCATTTCTTTTTGATATCCTTCTATAGTGAGAGTATGAAGAGTGGTAATTCCTACTAATGCATTACAAGGTATGATTAGATTCATTTTTTCTTTTGTTGTGGTTGGTTCTTAGTGTATACCCTCTTTTTTTTATGTTTCTTGTTCCTTTTCTTCCTCCTCTTCATAATCTATGTAAAATAATTTCTTCTTAGCACACTTATGACCCTAATTGTATTTCATATCACAACTGTAACAAAGACCTTTCACTATTTTTTCCTCCATTTTTTGTGTTGTCAATCTTGTAGGCTGTTGGAGGTTAGGAGTAGAAACATTTCTATCTTAATAGTTGTGCGTTTTAGACTTCCTTGTTTCCATAATTTTTCTTTCCACTTTTTTTTCCACCTTGAATGTCTTCTCCAATGAATTAGGTTCCCAAAGGTGAACCTAATGCTGGATGTTATCCTTCTATTGTAGTGGCTACAACCACCCTCCAAAATTTTTCCTTAGCTTTGTTTTGAAGTCTCCCTACCAACCATGATAGTTTTCTTCATTCCCCTCACAAGTTGTCATTCCTAACTTAAGCATGTCGTTGGCTGAGCAACTCCCTTTGAAAATTATACAATTCTCAAGGGGAACTAGCCTTCCCTCTAGAAATTGCACAAATCTGCTGGGCCCAGAAATTGCACAATATAGTCAAACAACCTTCCTTAGGAAAATTGCATAATCTAGCCCAACACTGCAGCCCAGCCTAGAAATTACGCAATTCTAGGCAGCAGTAACCTGCTCCTCCCAGAAATTGTGCAATCCCTCTGGACAACTTGCCCATCTCGTCCCAGAAATTGTGCAAAATTATCCCTCAATCAAGGAGGTTGTTGCATGTGCCTTCAGGTTGATCATTCCACCCGGGACCCAAAAAACTTGACTTGCATGCATGGGATGCTTTTTCCCGAAATAGTAAAAATAAGCATGCAAAAGGAAACCCTAGAGTTTAGGGATCTATTTTTAGCAGTTGGAGGTTACATGCAAAGATCGTTTTAGAAACTTATCTCCAAGTGTCGCTTTTTCCTAGATTTGTGGCATGCGCGCCATGAGCCTCAAACTTATTTATTCAATGCTTCAGAGCTCATTCTTCACATTGATCTTCGAGCTCTAGCATCCCACAACACATCCAAGAGATTTTGGCTCATCTAGCTCAGCTATTTCCGAGTAAGTCCACTTTACTTGTCTTTTGAAACATTTCTGTCGCTTTTTGTGTTTTTGCATGTGTGAGTGTTGTCTGCTTCATTTCTGTGAATACTTGTTGTTTTTTGCATGCATGTTAGCCTATACAAGCACCATTTTAGTTTTCATTTGCATCTCACTGTTGTTGCATGCATGACATTGTTTTGCACAAACGGTCGCCGACTCGACAACTCATTTCACACACATGCAAGTTTTTCCATTTTCTGAATCTTACATTCGTTGTTTTCATGCATGATCATTCACACCTACTTACACTCAGTATCGCCATGCAATCACATCTTCATATGCTTTCAGTTTCCCTCACAACATTGCATAATTATGAGAGGGAAGGCTTTGCCTTCCTCCCAAAAAATGCACAAATATGGCCAGTTAGTGCCCTCCAGTATTGCTTTGGTAAATTCTAAGAGGTAATGTCTGCTGGCCCAAAACATTGCGCATGGCATTCCCTGAGCCTGCATCACTTGCCAGCTGAGATTGTGCATTACGTAATCTCAGCACCCAGTAGGCTAGTCTAGATTGCATATTGCTCAATTCCAGAAGTCAACCAGCCTCCTAAAATTCTGGAATACCTTTTGCGCAGTTCCGATAGTCAGTCTCTGGACCTCCCATTGAAAATTGCACAATCCTTGCCAGAAGTTCCCCGGGTATGTTGCATGTCAATCCTCAAGTTTGATTTGGTTGTAACTGAGACATTTCTTGCCATGAATGTTGCCATGTCTCCACATATAGTAGGTGTTCGTCTGTCTCTTAGAAGTTCAAGATTAATGACCTCCAAGAGAGAAGGGTCAAAGGACACTGAAGAAAGTGCAACTAGAGAAGCAGTTGAGCAAGTGTCTATGAGTTTGCTGATATACGAAGACACCAAGTTGATCGTAGATAAAGACATCAAGCTGAAATGGCAGGAGGTCAATGATGCATTCTCAAGCACATTTGGGGAAGATCTCAAAGACCGCAAAGTCTATGTGAACATTCACAAGTAGGTCTTGTACTGGATTGCATGCAGGTATCCCGCGTTCCCATGCGCGGACATGATATATTGGGTTGTCTCGCACACCGATCCTAAGAAGATGGTGTTAAGAAGTGTCAGCAGGACAAAGATTGCTACCTTCAGGGCATAAGATTATCAGCAGGTGTACCACTTGTCGAAGCCAGTGATCACCATGGAGACATTATTTAGCATACCCAACAGCAATGCCAACTCCAAGGATATCTTGAAGAGCTGGGTGAAGGAGCCAACCAAATTCAGGATGACACCCAACCATATTTACAAGACGAAGATACTACGGAAGGTGTATCAATACTTGGTCATATTTTCATGTTGCTTGTATGGCTCAGAGAGCACAGAGGCCTTCTCGCAGAGTTGGGTGATCACGTTGGACCAACTGGAAAGTGAAAGCAAAGCATGCAACTAGTCTAACATGTTGGCTCATAGGCTAAAGGAACAGGTAACATGATCTCGACAACCACCCAAAGCTCAACAAGCAGAAATCTACATGTCTGCATACATCTTGGATGTAATCTATGCCCGTCAGCAGTTCCAAAGCTTGAAGTGGGCATGGACATCAGTGGAAACCTCTGTGAACACTTATTGTAAGTTATTTTCCAAATGCAGCTTCCACGAGGTCATCATAGAGTTGTCAAACCACTTTGTCACCCCGGTGTACAAGATGATATTTGAGCAGGATCAACCTTGCATGTTGAATGTATGAATGGAGGCACTCATTAACATATCGGATTGGTGTGCCTCACCTTTCGACACCTTCATGTGAATGTACAGTGCGGAGAAGCCTCCACATGTTTTGCCAAAGTTTTCCATGGACAAGCTCGTCAAGCAAGAAGTGTCATACCACATCTTAGTAGGACTGTCAGCTAGGCTACACCGAAAGAAGAAGGCACCTTGGCCCACTCTTCCATTGCGGATTGGGTTGTACAAGATACATTATCTCAAGCATGTGGATGCCAAGACAGAAGAGTTCAAGAAATTTACTTTCGGCATGAGAAGCTTCAATCCATACAACCCACATTGCTTTTTGAAGGATCACTACACGAGAGTATAGTTTCCATGGATCCATAGGGCATGTCATGGGGCTAAGGAAGACCCATGGAGATATTGTAACAGCTTCTCCAGGCCCAATGAACCAGTGGGCATTGCTATGGAATGATTAGCGAAGCAGTGTGAACCAGTGTCCAGGAGAGCACTACCAGTAGTAGCTGTAGAGGTACATATACCAACGCATGACAAAGGCAAGAGAAAGATTGTTGATAGTGCAGAGGCAGAACAAAGCTCCAAGTTCAGAGCGGACCCACTTATGGAGAAAGCATCTTTAGCAATAGAGGTAGAGAGGCAACATCATGACAAGAGGACCGCGCGAAGGTAGAGAGAAAAACAGAGGATGGAGGAAACAGTGAAGGAGTTGCAAGAGTTGAAGGAGCAACTCTGGAAGGAGCAGGAGTTGCACAGATAGGAGAAGGAATCACAGTAGGAACACAACAAGGGGTGCACCATGCATATATTGATGAAACTACGCCTATACAAGTGGTAGACTCATCCGAGCAACTGGCACAAAGCAGACAGGGTGAGCAGTTGTAGGAGCACAACTTCCCTCAAAAGATTGAACGAGTACTTGAGCAAATGGATACAGAGATGGAGTAGACAGAGTTAGAGCATGACATTAGCCTCATACCTTACCACCAATAGGTCAATCCACTGAATTCCCCAGATCTAGAAGTAGAGAAGTTCCAAAGTGACTAAGGAGATATTGAGATCCTTGGAGACAATCTGGAAGAAGAGATGCACAACATATCATTTGACGAGTCGAGGAATAAAGTTGTGCAATCACGTAGAGTGTCTAATTCGGATGACCACACATATCCTGCTTAATTTGAGGAACGAGTGATCGTATCTGACGTGTGTAAGCATCTAGCAGCATTGGCAAATGCTACCAGAGCATATGCCGAAGCCACTATCTCAAGTGTTCGCTTCTTGATAGTAGAGAACGAGTGAATGGCTAAGGAGTTATAGATGACCAAGAAGGGAGGATAACTGGTTTCAACATCCACCCGAGTAGAGTTGAAGAAGGTGATACTAGATGAAGTATCGTCCCTTGAGAGAGTCATGCGAGCGGTGTATTCTAGGTTTAGTACCATGCACAAGGCAATTTTCCATCTCAACAGTTGGCACCAATGACATGCTAGGAGAGCATGTATCTTGTCAAACTTGCATGTTGTTGTCGATCACATGCAAACATGGACAATGAGATACGAGGGAGTCCCGTTACACTTGCCCAAAATGATGAAGCCTAGAGCAGTTGAGTTGAAGGTACAAATCCAGAGTCACAACTGGAACTATGAAGAACTCTCGCAGCTCATCACTAGTTTGCAGGCTTCCCATGCACTGGTTGTTATGAAACTAGCTTACAGAAAGATAGAAAAGATAGATCAACGACTTAGAAATCAGCCTCTTCGAGGGGGAAACCTCCTTTACATTACACAAATGAACAACTCTTGGATTATACAAATGACAAAACCTCCTTTCTATAAATAGGAGTCTAAGGGGTTAGAATATAGCCAAGCTGACCTAACAATAATAATATAAGGGCACAAAAATAACAATAGTGGGCTTCTATGGGGCACAATAATAACAATATGGGGACACTAGGGGCACAACAATAACAATAAGGGATACAATGAAAATAGTAATGGGAGAATCACTAGTATTATAGGGACCTAAAATGCCCCTCTCCTTCAAAAAGGTGTTGTCCTCAACGCTTGAGTAGTTCTAGATGCTTATGTATAAAATTCTCATCCTCCCATGTGGAATATTCAACCGGTAAGTTCTTCCACTTGATGAGATACTCTAAAATTGATCGATTTTGTAGTTGTCGAGTTCTTGTTTCTTTGACTGCTTCAGGTTCCAATATTATTTTTCCTTCCTCATCAAGTTCTCGTAGTATTCTTTGAACTAGGAGCTTGTCACCTACAACCTTCCTTAAGCATGACACATGGAAAACTGGGTGCACTCGGGAAGCTGCAGGAAGCTCCAATTTGAATCTCATAGTACCTTTCTTTTTCAACACCTTGGATGGACCATAATACTTTGGTGATAATTTATTATCCTTCTTAGCTTGCTTGAGGGACATTTGTTTATATGGTTGTAGTCGTAGAAATACGCA
>APFE031329608.1:246187-364261 GCA_000404065.3 Pinus taeda
TTTGAGGAGTGGTAATTCCAGCCAATGCATTACAAGATATGGTTGGATTCATTTCTTCTTTCTCTAGGGTTTGTTCCTAGTGTATATCCTCTTCTTTTGACGTTTCTTCTTCCTTTTCTTCCTCCTCTTCACAATCTATGTACGATAATTTCTTCTCAGCACACTTATGACCTTTAGTGTATTTGCTATCACAATTGTAACAAATCCCTTTTTCTCTTTTTCCTTCCAATTGTTGTGGTGTCAACCTTGTAGATTGTGGATGGCTAGGGGCAACAACACTTCCATCTTTATGATTGTGAGTGGTAGGCTTCCTTGTTGCCATAATTTTTCTTCCATGTTTCTTGCCAACCTGAATGCCTTCTCCAATGAATCAGGTTACCAAATGCGAACCTCATGTTGGATGTTATCCTTTAAAGTCCCTATGAACACATCAATCCTATGCTCCTCTGGAATATCTTTTACCCTTATATTCAATTTTTGGAAGTCCTCAATGTGCTCCATCATTGGACCCTTTTGTTTGAGATTTATCAATTGGATAAAAAAAGTGTTTCTTTTTGTATCCTCATAATGTGCTATCATTTCATATGTAAAAATAGCCCAAGCGAAAATTTGTTTACGAGAGAAAAGCCATCGATACCATACAAACTAATTTGGTTCCAAATATAATGTTGCAATGCATACCTTTTGTGTGTTTTGGACATCATGGAGATTGAAAAATTGCTCCATATGTAGTATCCATGTTGCAGTATCCTTGCCATCAAACTTCCTCATATCAATATTTGGAACATGGTGGTTCTTTGAGCCAATGTTAGAGTCTATGAAATCATGATTAACATTTATTTTGTTCTCATCATGTGTTTCCTTTACTACCCTTTCACCATTAGTATGCATTTCTTGTAGAAGGTTTGTCAAATCTTCCATCTTAGCTTCCACGCCTTTCTTTAAATTATGCATTGTAGCTTCCACGCCATCCATCTTAGCTTGCACGTCATTCATCCTAGATTCTACACCTTTCTTTAAACCATCCATCTTAGCTTCCATGCCATATATATTAGCTTCTACGTCTTTCTTTAAACCATTCATCTTAGCTTCTGTTACTTTTTATGCGAGTGAAATTTGTTGCACTTGGTCTTGTAATTTTGATATATCATGTTGCATTTCTTCCTCTTCTTCACGAGTCATGCGAGAGCTTCCAGGTTGCTTACTAGGTGTTTCCATTTTCTTTCTTCGGGGCATCAATTACTGATAATAATGCTTCACTGTTCCCTTTGAATTCCTTCAAACTAATTTTTCAAACCAAACTTATGCAAAAATTTTAAAAAAACTACACACCTTTTTTCACTTTGTAGGAGCACAATCTGGAAACATCTGTAACTCTCTAATTTCAAATCTCCAAGGTCTGAAATTACGATCTATAGTATCCCTCTGTGCTCTCTTTCCAATGCCACCAGTCCAATCGAAATTGGATTCTCCAAGAAAGAGTTATGCCCCACCTCCCAAGATGACCTGCTTATATACTTTTTCTGTAGAGTGAACTTGTACAAAGTGCCACGTGTTACTGTTTCAACCTTAGGTTCTGAAAATTATGCAAAAACAAAATACAGTTCGTCCTCTTTCTATAACTTCTGAAGACATTTCCATCTGATGCTCAAAGAGACATTTATGACGATCTTACGAAGGTCACCTGTTTAGGATGTAATTCAGGAGTTTGCAAAAACCCTAACTTCCTCAGATCATATATCCGAAAATATAGCGATCAAAGATCCAAAATTTGGACCCAAGATTCATACCGATTTCTTCGCAAATGGGTTTTCTATTTAGCTTCTGAAACGTCATAGTGAAAAAGGTATAGCAAAAATTCTACGATGACCTGTTTTAGATGAAATTCTGGATCTTGCAAAAACCCTAACTTCCTAAGCTCATATCCCCGACAATATAATGAGACAAGATTTGAAATTTAGATCCAAGGTTCAACGCGATTTCATCTCAAATCCATTTTTGTGTTAGCTTCTAAAATTGTGCAAAAAACAAGTTATAGCAAAAATTCCACGATGGCCTGTTTGGAGCAGCGAAACCCTAGAATCCAACTCTCTCATACCAAATTCTATGAAACCAGCTCATGAGAAGATAGAAAAGAAAGATCAACGCCTTAGAATTCAGCCTCTTCAAGGGGGAAACCTCCTTTACATTACAAAAATGAGCAATTATTGGATGATACAAATGACAAAACCTCCTTTCTATATATAGGAGTCTAAGGGGTCACAATATAGCTAAAGTTGACCTAACAATAATAATATAAGGGCACAAAAATAACAATAGTGGGCTTCTATGGGGCACAATAATAACAATATGGGGACACTAGGGGCACAATAATAACAATAAGGGATAAAATGACAATAGTAATGGGGGAATCACTAGTATTATAGGGACCTAACTTGGGTATTTAGAAGCATGGATGTTGTTGTGCATGCACATGCAATCCCATCTATTGGGACACTCCCCGAGGTAAATACAAAGGCACAAGTCTGACTGGAGCTACACTTGTACTTTGACGAGTTGATGCGCATAGCCACTATCGTAGAGTTGGCGATCAGTGTAGACACTATGCATTAGTATGTCATTGGTCTGGCCGGACTCAAGACAATGATGGGCATGTTACCAAACGAGTTCGACATAGGAGCCAAGGCAGTGTACCTGAATGCAACAGAGGCAAGAGTTTGTTTCTAGAAATATGTCACCATAGACTACACAGACACCATCACAGACTACTGAGCTTAGCATTAGTTCACCACTGTTGACCATCATGAGGATGTTGAAGAGTTGGTCTTCCCATAGTTGTCAGAGTCATAGTGATGTATTACATGGCTTTCTCAAGCCCATTTTGTCTCACATGGGTACATGTGCAGGTTGTATGTAACATCTTGTCAAGTCGAAATTCAAGTGTCAATAGCTGAATGTAACAATCATAGAGTAGGTGAAGAGTCATCAGGATAGATGAACAGTCACAAAGGGGAATGTCAAGGATCACCCTACCCTTTTCTATATATAGTACCTCATAACACATTGTATAGTCTTTTGGTCAGCTAATCTTCCAATAGAAGTATCTTGGAGAAAGCTTGCAGAGTATTGTAACCAGCCTTGGCCTCTCCACAGTGGAGAGCTAGTACATCATTTTGAAGGAGAAGGCAGTAGTGATTGTAACATTATGCTATTGGGACTAGTGGTTGGTCATGGTTGTATTATATGATTGGAACTTTCACTTCTTAATATAATAGAGCCAACACGTTTCATGCATATGTTGTTATCATATTGAAGCTATCTTGGTTACTCTAATGATATATGTATCTATTTGCTTACGCATGCATGTATGGACTCTTTCTGTATAAGTATGTATGAATCTTACTGAGATGTGTTGTTGGTTTAACGATCAATTTGGATTCTTACTTGCTTTCTAGTTTGTGATGCATCTTCGCTCGTGTGTTCCCTTCGAATCCACTTACTTCCATAGGTTTCCAAGGGGTGCACTCACCTCACTTTTTTGTGTGTTAGAACCATTCATGCACCTTCCCTGGCTTGGTGCGCATGTGATACCCTTGCTACCAACAGGGACATCTTACTTGCCTCTACGAGTAACCTCGGTTAAGCTGATACGGTAAGACCCACTACTGGGACTCCTACTCCGAATGGTCTGAGGTCTAGTTGGGACTTCTTACCGAGGAGATCCCCTGACATGTTGGTGGGTCTAGCACCATCAACATTTCTGGTGCTAGAAGGAGGGCTAGATGAAAAGTTGTGTCCTCTCATCCTGGTTTGAACCTTTACACTTCTATCATGGATACTGCCACACTCACCCCTCCATGATGTTTTTTGCATGCTGAACCTTTCGATATCACGAGGGAGTTGTCTGATCTCTTTTCCAAATTCATGTATGATGGTGAAGGCAAAGTGGCCTGTGTACTTACAAGACTTCTTCGCCATGCTTGACAAGGCAGATGAATGCTCTGATGAAAAGGGCAACCTACTGCTTGCATAAACACTTCGCAAATCCCCACTATGGTAGTGTTGGAGTCTTCCTCCCGGTAGTGTGCACTCACTTGAGAAGTTCTATGATCTCGTGGAATATGATCCAGACCCTCTTGGCAAAAAATTGTTACAACAACGGAAGGCCCCACATGAATCACTTATGGAATTTTGCGACCACTTCCGTGTGTTGTAGTTTGAAGCTCTGAAAAGTCAAATGAAATTATGGTATCTCATGGACAAATTTTAATATTGTCTGACCAAATCTATTAATCCTAAAAGAAATTTCAAGCCCAAGCCCTTCTCAACATACTTTGGTGATGGAGCTACGCAATCACATATGGACAAGGTCCCTGTCGCAAGTGATTGTCCAACGTCCCCTCATCAAATAGCTCCACCACCACGTAGTGATGTGGGAGAACAAACACACACATCTGTTCAACTGTCACATCCTCCCAACACCACTTCTCTCATTTTTCATGTAGACTTGGTTGTGAATCCCATGGTTTGTCACATGTATTTCGTACCTCAACCTCCATCTTCATATTCTGATGATCCTTTGGTTTGCACTGTCTTGTGTTCTTCCATTCTGGACCCTACACCTATTGTGAATTAGGATCAAGCCATGGATGGAGATGGTGTTGCACAACCAACCTACATTCTCATTCATGAAGAGTATGAACGGGAGCTTGAGCATCAATCCTTGGTGAAGGATGACTCCCTTCCGTCCAAGCCTCCATTTTTTCCTAACATCTTTGGTGATTCTTCCATCCATGATATCACATGTGTATCTCCATCTTCGGATGCACCCGTTGTTGATCATTCACATAATACACCAGATGTCAGTCCATCATCCGACAATGAAGAGGAAAAATCATTCTTTGAAAATCCACTTGATTTTTCATCTACCTTTTTCAGAAACAAAAAGGGTGAATTTTTCTGTTTCTCATCTACCCCTCTGTTTGATTCATCAAGTCATAAGGATGCTAATGAAATCATTGATTTTTCTCGTTGTAGTTGTCATGATCTATTTACCCCCATAATTGGTCAGGATCAAGGTTCTATCGCTGTTGATTTTTCGAAGCTAGCTTTTTATGATGATAGATTTGTCGACAAAGTTGAAACACCGCAGAATGTCGAGGCACTTCAACCCGAGCTAATGGTTATGACAGGCCCTCGCTGTCGTGAGGTTGGTTTCACTTCTAATTAGGAAATTGTTGAAACACCCAAGGGTCCTCATCACTCATCTATATGCACTGAAGATCAATCTCAGACATAGATTATCCTTCCTCCACTCGAACTACATGATCCCATCGCTCGCTCGTGCATTCGAGGAATCTTACATAGCAAGCACACGTGAATGATGCAAGTTGTCCTTGTTTCTTTTGTTTTCTTGAATGTCACAGTCAAGAGTATGCATCTGCTTAAAAGATGCACGCATTGTGGCACAACATCATGGTATGTCCACGGATTGCATGTCATGCACTTGCACTTACTCACATTCTATGGACACATTTAAACTCGAAGTGTTTTTTTATTCATTGTTATATCTTTCATGTTTGCTGGTTCATGCAGTTGTGTTGTTCACGAACCATGCCTTCACCAACATGGGTTGACCAATGCACCAATAGTCGCATTGGAAGTATCACTTCACCTGAGCAGACCCATGCACCATTAGTTTAGGAGTAGGAGTAGTGTTTGCTTTTGGTTTGTCTGCTTGCATGTATGTTTGCTTCTTACCTTGCATGCTTGTTTTCTTGCCTGCTTGTTTGCTTACTCACTTTTCTTACACATTTACTTATGATTTTTCTTTGTTTTATGTTTGTTTGCTTGTTTCCATCCGTAGGTTAGTCTTGCATGAAACCGTGCGGGACTCTTGAAACAAGCTAGGTAAAGTACAAGAGGATTTGTGTAGTTATCAATACTTGGTTATTTGTCATCTTGCCTCTGTATGAAGAACTTGTTATCTTCAGTCCATGATACGTTGATGGAAAATACGTACTCTTCAAAGTGAACCTTGGTGAAAACACAATGCTTGTGCACTAACTAGTGTCACCTACTCTAGTCAATTGTTTTTGGGTTAATCCTTGTCAGCTCAGTCAACTAGAGTAAGGTGAGGGGTAAAACCTCAACAAGCACGTCAAAGGTATATATAAACTACTTCTCTGAAGGAACAACCTCTTTGGATCTCAATAAGTCAGGATCCCTCTTCCACCTTTGAAATGAATAAGTGTTATGCACAGTTTTGAAAATGAAAAATGAAAAAATGAAAATGTGAAAATTTAAAAAAAAAAATGAAAAATGAATAAGGTAGAAGAAGGGAAAGGATTCCTACGTAGAGAGGTGATGCAGGTAACTCCGCCAGGGTACTGACCAAGCTTGCTGGAAGTGAAGCGATTCTTGTGTTCTTGTGTGACTCCATCAGGGTATTATCCAGGCCTACTGGCAACGGAGTAACACAAGAGATGAAACTAAAACTCTAACGACCATACAACTTATGCGCAAATATACCCCTCATCCCAAATCGAAACAGCTATGTTGGCTTGGCTTGGAATGTGTTCCGACTGACCAAGAGCTTGGTAGATGCTACATCTTACAATCAAGCAAGTGTGAAAACAAAGATGAACAGATAGTTGAATAATAATTTCGGAGGTGTAAGACTTTATTTTCACGAACAAGCTCCATTTAGAGAGTTGGAGTTCTACTAGTGTGTCACCAAGTGTTGTAGCGGCTACAACAACCCTCCAAAAGTTTTCCTTAGCTTTGTTTTGAAGCCTCCCTACCAACCATCCTTAGCAGCATGTCTTGCACTGTCAAGTACATAAGCTTCATTGGTTTTTTAGCAGCTTTCCAGCCAGTGCATGATAGTTTTCTTCATTCCCCTCACAGGCTGTCATTTTGGACTTAAGCTTGTTGCTGGTTGAGCAACTACCTCATAAAAGTGCGCAATTCTGGAGGGGAACTGACCTTCCCTCCAAAAAATGTGCAAATTTGTTGGGCCCATAAATTCCGCAATACAGTCAAACAACCTTCCTCAAGAAAATTGCGGAATCTGGCCCAACATTGCAGCTCAGCCCAAAAATTGTGCAATTCTGGGCAGCAGTCAACTGCTCCTCCCACAAATTGCACAATTCTGGGTAGTAGTCAACTGCTCCTCCCAAAAATTGCACAATCCCTTTGGACATCTAACCTAGCTCCTCCCAGAAATTGCACAAAATTCTCCCTCAGTCAAGCAAGTTGTTGCATGTGCCTTTAGGGTGACCGCTTCCACCCGAGACCTGGAAAACTTGACTTGCATCCATGGCCTACTTTTTCCTAAAATAGAAAAAATAAACATGCAAAAAACATCCCTAGATTTTAGGGATCTATTTTTAGCAGCTCAAGGTTACATGCAAAAATCGTTTTAGAAACTTCCCTCCAAGTGTCTTTTTTTCCTGGATTTGTGGCATGTGCATCATCAGCCTCAAACTTATTGATTCGATGCTTCAGAGCTCATTCTTCGCATCAGTCTTGGAGCTCTAACATCCCACGTCACATCTAGGAGTCTTCGGCATATCCAGCTAAGCTATTTTCAGGTAAGTCCGCTTTACTTGTCTTTTGTAGCATATCTGTCACTTTTTGTGTTTTGGCTTGTGTGAGTTTTTTCATATTGATTTCTATGAATGCTTACTGCCATTTGCATGAATGTTAGCCTATGCAAGCACCATTTCAATTTTCGTTTGCATCTCACTGTTGTCGCATGCATGACACTGTTTTGCACAAACAATTGTTGATTCGGCGACTCATTTCACACATATGCATGTTTTTCCATTTTCTGAACCTTGCATTCACTATTTTCATGCATGACCATTCACTCCTTCTTACACTCACTATCACCATCCAATCAAATCTTCATATTCTTTTAGTTTCCTGTTGGCGGGTTTGGGCAACCTTGGCCCGGACTCTACCTTGCCTGTACAACATTGTGCAATTCTGAGAGGGAAGGCTCTGCCTTCCTCCCAAAAAATGCAAAAATATGGCTAGTTAGTGCCCTCCAGCCTTGCTTTGCATAATTCTGAAAGGCAGTTTCTACTGGCACATAAAATTGTGCAATGTAGTGCCTGGGTCTGCATCACTTGCCAACAGAAATTGTGCCTTGTGCAATCTCAACACCCATAAGGCTAGCTTAGATTGTGCATTGCCCAATTCCAGCAGTCAACCAGCCTCCCGGTAGTCTATACTGCCTTTTGTGCAGTTCCGATAGTTAGTCTCCCAGCCTCCCAGTGAAAATTGTGTAATCCTTACCAGCAGTTCCCAGGGTATGTTGCCTGTCAGCCCTCAAGTTTGGTTTGGTTGTAACTATCAGATTTCTTGCCATACATGTCACCATGTCTCCAGTTATAGTAGGTTTTCTTCTATCTCTTAGCAGTTTAGGATCAATGGCCTCCAAGAGAGCAGGGTCAAAGGCACCGATGGAAGTGCAACTAGAGAAGTAGTTGAGCGAGTGTCTATGAGTTTGCCGATATACAAAGACACCAAGCTGATCATAGACAAAGACATCAAGCTGAAATGGGAGGATGTCAATGATGCATTCTTAGACACATTTGGGGAAGATATTAAAGATTACAAAGTCTATGTGAACATTCACAGGTCTAGTTTGTACCGGATTGCATGCAGGTATCCCGCATTCCCATGCACAAACATGATACATTGGATCATCTCAGACAATGATACCAAGACGATGGTGTTAAGCAGTGTCAATGGGACAGAGATTGCTACCTTCAGGGCATAGGATTATCAGTAAATGTACCACTTGTCGAAGCTAGTGATCACCATGGAGACACCCTTCAGCATACACAGCAATAATGCCAACTCTAGGGATATCTTAAAGAACTAGTTGAAGGAGCCAACTAAATTTAGGATGACACCCAACAATATTTACAAGATAAAGATTCTACAAAAGGAATATTAGTACTTGGTTATATTTTCATGTTGCTTGTATGGCCAAGAGAGCACGGAGACCTTCCTGCAGAGTTGGGTGATCGCGTTGGACCAACTGGCTAGTGAAGGCAAAGCATGCAACTGGTCCGACATGTTGGCTCATAGACTGAAAGAACAGGTAATAGGAGCTCGACAACCCCCAAAGGTCAGAAACAACAAATCTACATGTCTGCATACATCTTGGATGCAATCTGTGCCCGTCATATATTCTCGGGCTTGAAGTGGGCATGGACATCAGCAGAAATCTCTATGAGCACTTATTGTAAACTGTTTTCCAAATGCAGCTTCCGCGAGGTCATCACACAGTTGTCAGACTATTTTTTCACCCCGATGCACAAGATGATATTTGAGCAGGATCCAGCTTGCATGTCGAAGGTAGCAATGCAGGCACTGATTAACATAGTGGATTTGTATGCCTCACATTTCAGCAACTTCATATGAATGTACATCGTGGAGAAGCCTCTACATGTTTTGCCGAAGTTTTCCATGGACAAGCTTGTCATGCAAGAAGTGTCACACCACATCTCGGTATGACTGTCAGATAGGCTACACCAAAAGAAGAAGGCAACTTGGCCCACTCTTCCATTTTGGATAGGGTTGTATGAGATACGAAATCTCAAGCATGTGGATACCAAGACAGAAGAGTTCAAGAAATTTACTTTTGGCACTAGAAGCTTCAATTCTTCTCACCCGCATTGGTTTCTGAAGGATCACTGCATGAGAGTATAGTTTTCATGGATCCACAGGGCATGTCATTGGGCTGATGAAGACCCATGGATATATTGTCACATATTCTCCAGGCCCAATGAACCGATCAGAATTGTTGTGGAATCGTTAGCGAAGCAGCGTGAAGTAACATCCAGGAGAGTAGCAGCAATAGAGGTAAACATACCGGTGCATGAGAAAGGAAAGAGAAAGATTTTCGACAGTGCAGAGGCAGAACAAAGCTGCAATTTGAGTGGATACCCACTTATGGATAGAGAAGCTTTTGAAATAGAGGCAAAGAGGCAACAACGTGACAAGAGGACTGCACAAAGTTAGAGAGAAAATTAGAGGATGGAGAAAACAATGAAGGAGTTGCAAGAGTTGAAGAAGAAACTTAGAAAGGAATAGGATCTACGCAGACAGGAGAAGGAAGCATAGTAAGGACAGATACAAAAGGGGGCACAACATGCACATATTGATGAAACTACACCCATATAGGTGGTAGACTCATCCAAGCAGCTGGCACAAAGCAGACAGGGTGAGCAGTCGAAGGAATAGGACTTCGCTCAAGAGATTGAACGAGTACTTGAGCAAATGGATACGAAGATGGAGCAACTAGAGTTAGAGCAAGACATCAACCTGGTGCCTTATAGCTAAGAGCTCAATCCACCAGATTCACCAGATCTAGAAGTAGAGCAAGTACCAAGTGACCAAGGAGATATTGAGATCCTTGGAGATAATCCAGAAGAAGAGATGCACAACATATCATTCGACGAGTCGCATCATAGAGTTGTGCAATCATGCAGAGTGTCTACTCTGGATGACCACACATCTCCTGCATAGTTTGAGGAATGAGTAATCATATATGATGTGCACAAGCATCCAACATCATTGGCTGATGCTACTAGAGCATATACCGTAGCTATATGCTCTAAGAAAATAGCTCAAGTGTTCGCTTCCTGATAGCAGAGAATGAATGAATGGATAAGGAGTTACAAATGGCCAAGAAGGGAGGAGAACTTGTTACAACATTTGCTCGAGCAGGGTTGAAGAAAGTGATTTGGATGAAGTATCGTCCCTTGAGACAGGCATGCAAGTGGTGTATTCCAGGTTTGGTACGTGCATAAGGCAGTTGTCAATCTCAACGGTTGGCAGCAACAATGTGCTAGGAGTGAATGTATCTTATGAAACTTGCATGCTGTTGTCGATCACATGTAAACATGGACAATGAGATACAAGAGATACCTGTTACACTTACCCAAGATGATGAAGCATAGAGTGGTTGAGTTGAAGGCACACATTTGGACGCAGATTTGGAACTATGAAGAACACTCGCAAATCATCACTAGTTTGTAGGCTTCCCATGAATGGGTATTTAGAAGCATGGTTGTTGTTTTGCGCGCACATGCGATCCCATCTATTTAGACACTCACCAAGGCAAATAAAAAGGCATAAGTCCAACTGGAGCTAGACTCGTACTTTGATGAGTGGATGCGCATAGCCACCAATGCAGACTTGGCGATCAGTCCAGACACTATGCACCAATATGTCACTGGTCTGGCTGCACTCAAGACAATGATGCACATGTTATCATATGATTTGGACAAAGGAGCCAATGCAGTGTACCCATATGCAACAAAGGCAAGAATTCTTTCCATAAAGATGACACCATAGAGTGCACGAACACCATTGCAGACTACTGAGCTTGGCATTAGCTCGCCACCATTGACCATCATGAGGATGTCGAAGAGTTGGTCTTCCCATAGTTGTTTGAGTCATAGTGATGTCTCGCATGACTTTCTCAAGCCTATTTTGTCTCACATGGGTATATGTGCAAATTTTATGTAACATCTTGTTAAGTGGAAGTTCAAGTGTCAATAGCTGGATGTAACAGTCATAGAGTAGTCGAAGAGTCAAGAGGGTAGATGAACAGTCACAAAGGGGAATGTGAAGGTTTACCCCACCCTTTGCTATATATATTACCTCATAACTCATTGTATAGGCTTTTGGTCAGCCAAGCTTCTGATAGGAGTATCTTAGAGAAAGCTTGAAGAGTATTGTAAGGAGCCTTGGCTTCTGCAACGTGCAGAGCTAGTACATCTCTTTGGAGTAGCAGGCAGAAGTGACTATAACATTCTGCTATCGGGACTAATGGTTGGTCATGGTTGTACTGTATGATTGGAGCTTTCACTTCTTAATATAACAGAGCGAGCACGTTTCATGCATATATTGCTATTGTATTTTAGCTATCTTGGTTACTCTAATGATATATGTATATTTTTGCTTACGCATGCATGTATGGACTCTTTTTGTATAATTATGTATGAATCTTCTTGATATGTGATGTTGGTTTAACCATCACTTTGGATTGTTAGCTTACTTTTCTTTCTAGTTTGTGATGCATCTTCGCTCATGTGTTCCCTTCCAAGCTGCATGCTTCGACAAGTTTCCAAGGGGCGCACTCACCTCACTTTCTGTGTGTTAGAACCATTCATGCACCTTCCTTGGCTTGCTTCGCATGTCACACCCTTGCTACAGACAAGGACATCTTACTTTCCTCTACGCACAACCACGGTCAAAAGTGATACCGTACGACCCACTACTGGGACTCCTACACCAAACGGTCTGAGGTCTAGTTGGGACTTCTTACCGGGGAGATCGCCTGACATGTCGGTTGGTCCAACACCATCAACACCTTTAAAGTCCCTATGAAGACATCAACCCTATGCTCCTATGGAATATCATTTACCTCGATATTTAATTTTTATAAATCCTCAATGTGCTCCACTATTGAACCCTTTTGTTGAGATTTATCGACTGGCAAAAGAAGGTGTTACTCTTTGTATCCTCATAATGTGCTACCAATTATTATGTAAAAATTGTCCAAGTGACAATTGATTTCCAACAACAAAGCCATTGATACCACAAACCTAATTTTGTATTAAATATAAATATGTAATGCTTAAATTTAGTGTGTGTGGCACATCATGTATATCAAATAATTACTCCAACTGTAGTATCTATGTTACTATATCATTTCCATCAAACTTCCTCATATCTATTTTTGGAATGTGGTTAGTCTTCAAACCATTATTGGAGTGTCTAAAATCATAATTTGTATTCCTTTTTTCCTAATCATGATTTTCATGAAATATATTTTTACCACTAGGAATAATTTCTTGTAGCAACTTTGGCAAACCTGCCTTCAAACCTTCTAGGTTTATTTTAAATTTTTTTCTATAAACCATCCACCGAACCTTCCATCCTAACATTCAATATTGTTTCGATATCATATTTTAAACCATTATTCAAACCATCCATCTTAGTTTCCAGTTCATTTTTTGTTACTCTTTGTGAGAGAAAAATTTGTTGCACTTGGTCTCCTAATTTCGATATATCATGTTGCATTCATTCCTCTTCTTCATGCGTCAAACTAGAGACTTCAATTTCCTTACTGGGTGCATACGTTTTGATGTTACAAGGCATATTGGGATCAAATAATGATTTCTATGCTTCACTGTGCTCTTTGAATCACTTCAAACAATTTTATTTTTAAATACATACATTTTCTTTCTTTGGGAGCTCAAAATTGAAACTATTTTACTTATGTAATTTCGACTCTCTAAGGTGTGAAATTTCTCCTTGTGGTATCCCTATAATTCTTTGTTCCAATGCCACAAGTCAAAACAAGATTTTATTCTTTAAGATAAAGTTATGCCCAATCATCCATGATGACTTGATCATGGATTGGTTCAGTAGAGTGAAATTGTATGGAATACCATGTGTCATTGTTTCAACCTTCAACATTAAAAATCATATAAAGCAAACTATAGTCCGTGCATGTTTAGTCAATTTTTATAAAATTTAAATCTGATTCTTGTAGAGAAAGTTATAATGATTTTTTGCAGGTCACATGTTTGATATTTAATATTGGAGCATGCAAAAATCCTAACTTCTTCAAACCATATCTCTAAAAGTATAGTGAACCAAGATCTGAACATTCTACAAAATCTTACCATGATTTCAGCTCCACGTGGGCAAAGTTTCAAGTTTTGAAGCCTCATACAACAAAGTTATAGCGAAAATGCCAAGATGACCTTTTTGAAGCAGTGAAACCCTGGAATCCAAGGCTCTGATACCAAATGTTATACAACATGATCAAAAAATAGAAAAAAAGATAGATCAATGTCTTAAAAAATAGCCTCTTCGAGGGGGTAACCTCCTTTGAATCACATAGATGAACAATTATTGGATCATACAAATGACATGACCTCCTTGGTATATAAGAGTCTAAGGGGTCACACTATAATCAAATCCTAACATTTGGGGTCACAATACAATAAGGAGTCTACATTAGTATTATAGGGACCTAACATTTAGCGTTTGAATTTAATTTGTTTTTTCTTGATATTTTTGATGATATTTTTGCAGAGCTGGTAGAAGAGGATCAATCCCAACGGATTTTGATCAATAGAATAAAAACAACAAAGAATAAAAGAGAAGATTTGCACCTCCAAAATTTATGGATCTAAAAGTCTTTCAATAACTTTCATTTTTGTACGTTTTGTATATTATAAATAAGAATTTGGACAATGGAGATGGGTTTCAATTTTTCTAGAGAATGGTTCCAATTCTCTACAAAAAGAGGGATTTTTGCACTAATATAGGTGACTAAATTTTGTAGATAACTAGTTAGTTTGGCACATGGATGTTGTTGTGCATGCACATGCGATCCCATCTATTGGGACACTCACCGAGGGAAATGCAAAGCCATAAGTTCGACTAGAGATAGACTCATACTTTGACGAGTTGATGCGCATAGTGACCAATGCAGACTTGGCGATCAGTGCAAACGCTATGCACCAATATGTCACTATTCTGGCTGCATTCAAGACAATGATTCGCATGTTATCAAACGAGTTGGATAGAGGAGACAAGGAAGTGTACCCAAATGCAACAGAGGAAAGAGTTCATTTCCAAAAAGATGTCACCACAGAGTACACGGACACCATCACGGACTACCGAGCTTGGCATTAGCTTGCCACCATTGACCATCATGAGGATGTCGAAGAGTTGGTCTTCCCATAGTTGTCTAAGTCATAGTGATGTCTTGCATGGCTTTCTCAAGCCTATTTTGTCTCACATGGGTACATGTGCAAATTGTATGTAACGTCTTGTCGAGTGGAAGTTCAAGTGTCGATAGCTGAATATAACAGTCATAGAGTAGTTGAAGAGTCAAGAGGGTAGATGAACAGTCACAAAGGGGAATGTCAAGGGCCACCCCACCCTTTTCTATATATAGTACCTCATAACTCATTGTATAGGCTTTTGGTCAGCCAAGCTTCTGATAGGAGTATCTTAGAGAAAGCTTGAAGAGTATTGTAAGGAGCCTTGGCTTCTGCAAGGTGCAGAGCTAGTACATCTCTTTGGAGTAGTAGGTGGAAGTGACCATAAAATTCTGCTATCGGGACTAATGGTTGGTCAAGGTTGTACTGTATGTTTGGAACTTTCACTTCTTAATATAATAGAGCGAGCATGTTTCATGCATATATGGTTATTGTATTTCAATTATGTTGGTTACTATAATGATATATGTATATGTTTGCTTACGCATGCATGTATGGACTTTTTATGTATAATTATGTATGAATCTTACTGAGATGTGATGTTGGTTTAACCATCACTTTGGATTGTTAGCTTACCTTCTTTCTATTTTGTGATGCATCTTCACTCATGTGTTCCCTTCCAAGGCATGTGCTTCCACAAGTTTCCAAGGGGTGCACTCACCTCACTTTTCGCGTGTTAGAACCATTCATGCACCTTCCTTGGCTTGCTACACATGTCACACCCTTGCTACCGATAGGGACATCTTACTTGCCTCTACACACAACCACAGTCAAGGTGATACCATACGACCCACTGTTGGGACTCCTACACCAAACGGTCTGAGGTCTAGTTGGGACTTCTTACTAGAGAGATCCCCTGACATGTTGGTGGGTCTAGCACCGTCAACACCTTTAAAGTCCCTATGAAGACATCAACCCTATGCGCCTATGGAATATCATTTACCTCGATATTTAATTTTTATAGGCACTCAATGTGCTCGGCTATTGAACCCTTTTGTTTGAGATTTATTGATGGGCTAAAGGTGTTACTATTTGTATCCTCATAATGTGCTACCAATTATTTTGTAAAAATTGTCCTAGTGACAATTGATTTACGACAACAAAGCCATTGATACCACAAACCTAATTTTGTTCTAAATATAAATATGTAATGACTAAATTTAGTGTTTGTGGAACATCATGTATATCAAAGAATTACTCCAACTGTAGTATCTATGTTAGTGTATCATTTCCATCAAACTTCCTCATATCGATCTTTGGAATGTGGTTTGTCTTCAAACCATTATTGGAGTCTCTAAAATAATAATTTGTATTCATTTTTTCCTAATCATGATTTTCATGAAATACCTTTTTACCACTAGGAATAATTTCTTGTAGCAAATTTGGCAAACATGCCTTCAAACCTTCTAGGTTTCTTTTTAATTTTTTCTATAAACCATCCACCAAACCTTCCATTCTAACATTCAAGATTGCTTCGATATCATATTTTAAACCAATATTCAAACCATCCATCTTAGTTTCTAGTTCGTTTTTTGTTACTCTTTGTGGGAGAAAAATTTGTTGCACTTGGTCTCCTAATTTTGATATATCATGTTGCATTTATTCCTCTTCTTCATGCGTCAAACTAGAGACTTCAATTTCCTTACTGGGTGTATACATTTTGATGTTACAAGGAATATTGGGATCAAATAATGATTTCTATGCTTCACTATGCTCTTTGAATCACTTCAAACAATTTTACTTTTAAATACATACATTTTCTTTATTTTAGGAGCTCAAAATTGAAACTATTTTATCTATGTAATTTCGACTCTCTAAGGTGTGAAATTTCTCCTTGTGGTATCCCTCTAATTCTTTGTTCCAATGCCACAAGTCAAAATAGGATTTGATTCTTTAAGATAAAGTTATGCCAAATCACCCATGATTACCTAATTATGGACTAGTTCAGTAGAGTGAAATTGTATGGAATACCACGTGTCACTGTTTCAACCTTCAACATTAAAAATGATATAAAGAGAACTATAGTTCGTGCATGTTTAGTCAATTTTTATAAATTTAAATCTAATTCTCGTAGAGAAAGTTATAATGATTTTTCGCAGGTCACATGTTTGATATTGAATATTGGAGCATGCAAAAAGCCTAACTTCTTCAGACCATATCTCTAAAAATATAGTGAACCAATATCTGAACATTGTACAAAAATCTTACCATGATTCCAGCTCCACGTGGGCAAAAATTTAGGAAGATTATAAAACAAACAAATTCAAAGATATACGATCATATTTTTAGTTGATCCATATTTGTTTCTTTCACTATGTGAATTAACCATTGTATAGCTTTTCTGGATGGTTTTTATAGGACAAGGTTGTGTTTTTATTATGACATCCATTGGATCCTAGGTGATTTTTAATGAACTTGACATATAGGGGCAGGTCTTTCCATTCCATATTTGTTGCATTTTTTACAATTGTTTGCATCTCCATTGTCCCTTAGGTCCAATCCCATTAGGTTGTCACATTATTTGTCTACATTCGCATGCAATAAATTGCATGGTAGAGACTTCCTTTACATGGATTTCCTAGTTTGGCACTTTTTTTTCGGTATCAATTTCCATGCTATATATTTTTATCACTTTATTAGTTGTATTTTCATAGCAAGCACCATAAGGGTCTGCATTGAACTCTTTAGTTGGTTTATTAGCTTTCTAAAAAGCACCACAATGACTTAGATTTCCTTGTCCAAGTGGTTATCAACTATACACGAAGCACCACAATGATTTAATCACCCATTAAACCTCCCGCTAACGACTTCATGGATGCATACATGGCCTAGTGGCCTCAAACACAACACATAAGGAATAACACCCAAATTCAAAGAGAATAAGGCTCAACAATCAGTTCCATAATGGCCTCATCTTTCCACTATCATGCTCCATAGGTCCATGCCATTTGCACCTGTCTTAAATGCTAAAACAACAATAGAAAACCAACCAAGAAGAAGCAAAAGGAGAACCTAATCAAGAAGACCCACACTCACTTCTCTATTATGTAAATATATATTTTTCTCAATTTCCCATCATGTATTAGAGAAGCACTCCTTTAGCTCATCATTTTGCATAAAGAATTAGGTACCACCCTCTTTCTTTGATTGTCTCCTCAATCAAAAAGGAGAATGGGAACTATCCATTGCCCCTCACTGCCACAGTGTAATCTATTGAATTCCTACAAGGAAATGGCTTCTCTTCAATCACATATTTTACCGAAATCTATCAAATTGGCTTGCAATAGGTGGCTCAACAATTTAATTCAACTGGGTTATGGCTTTGAAGGCATGGAATCATGCAATATTCTCTCACGCTTTGGATCCATAAATCAACCCTTTATTTATTTAGTGTTAATTAAATTTAAATAATTACTTTTAAATCCTTAATTACCATAATGACCAATCATGTTTATCAATACTTGCATTTTATTCATAATTTTAATATTACAAAAATAAGGGTAAGGTGAGGGAAGTCACAAACCCCACCCCCTTGAAATAACATCGTCCTTGATGTTGTATAAACAAAACAAAAAAATTGAGCTTCATAATAACAACTCTTACATCAATGACATCTTCTATGTCCTAAGTTTCAATTATTAATAATGTCATTTCATTATCCATGGTCTAGTTACATATAGACTGTCTGACATTCCAACACATTCTACCCTGGTTGTCCCTTACTTCACATGGCATCTTCAAGTAACAAATCCAACTCATTCTCTTTCTTTGATCTAACCCATGAATTAATGACCCCAATGAGTATGTACATGACTCTTTGAAAACTATTTCATTTAAGTCTTCTCTTCTTGTTCGTACCATAAATCCCAATTTTAGGCATCCTTTCTTTGCCCATTATTCCCTTGAGTGATCCATTCCTTGGTAAGGATTCCTCGTACAAGAAGAATCTTGATGGATTCTTACTACCAAGGCACCCTTCCAACTTGCTCTAATAATACAAGCATTTGTCATAGCATACCCATGGCGATCAATGCCTGCCTTGGGGTTCCCCTATCACCTCAAAGGTTAGTCCCTAAGGTCTTTAGACAAATTATATTAGTGTTGTGCTACTCTAATGTCACCTTGTAATCAACGTTATCTATCGTTGCTGGATAATTCATTAACACATTAGTATCACAAGCATATAGTTCTTACAAGTAATCATAATAAATTTAAATAAAATTAAGTTGTAATTTCAACGCCTTAATTCTTTAACCCGATACTTATCTCCATGGTTATTCTTAGCCACCTTTGCCTCCACAAGTAACAAATTCAGGTTATTTTCTACATTGAACATACCCTCTTATGCTCACATCCTAACGAGCATGTGATGGATTTCTTCTCCCATCAATTATTGATCCTTCCAACCACAGGAAACTCCCATCCCAAGAAATCTACCTATCCAAAGGTTTTCGTGCATAGGCTCCCATCCACTACTCATGTTTATGCACTAGGAAACCCCCATTATGGGAAATCTACCTAGTCGGGAGTTTTGTCGCATGCTATTATTTTTAGAGTCTTATATCAAAGTCTCGGTCTACCATGCTCTATTATATTACTAATGGAGTTTTATAGTCAAGTTACTAGTTATGACTTTCTCCAATGAGGTAATCAGGGCATTAGAGGGCTACCATGTCACCACATTGGTCTTATTCTTTGGCTCCTTGCTGCCTCATTCCACCTATGTCTCAATCCCATGAGATATACTAAAAAATTTCAAACAGGAAAATTTTAATTTGCCAAAATTGATTCATTTACAAGCCATATCTCATAAACATGATAGATTTAGCCACGATGTTGGTCTCATTTGTAGGTAGTGATGCTCAGTTAAGGTCACTTTTATCACACACACCATTCTAGCACTCTGCCCACAATATGATAATTCAATCAACCAAATAGATCGTAACACCCTCATCCCACATCTACCCAAGTGACTAGCCAACTGGTGTAAATATGCGATGAGAGGCCACTATAATGGGATTCAACCTTCTAGATGACCTTAAGGAAGTGGAATTTATAGAAACACACCACACAGACCCTCCACATTAACAATAGAACTCCCAAGACCCATCCCAACCACTCAGGTTACCGACCCTTGGGTCCCTTTGAGTTTTTAGACCATTAAACCCCCATATGCTCCCTTGATATGGAAAAGAGTGTGTCTAGGAGGTTCCATGCGCTCCCACAACATGGGTATGCATGTGTATGGGGACTTTTCTCCTTAGACCTATGACCACAAATCTGGGATTTGTGCCATGTTTTTCTGTTGAGAACCTAAGTCACAACCCATAACTCAATGACACTTTCAGAACTAAAATATAACAACATAATAATGATACAAATTAAATTACTTGAACAAGGGTTTGACTAGACCCCTACTAACCATGGCAAACATTTCGTCAAACATGTCACAAATATGTAATCGATAGGTTATGAGCATAGGAGTCTCATTCATATCTAAGAATCGTTAAGAATCATTGTTCCCTTGTATCATTACTGGCATTATCATCTATTAGGTCATATATAAATTGTTCATTCATTCACAAATCAAAATATGAGGAGAGCTGTACATCATCACTATCATAATACATATTCATAACCAACATAATAACAATAGAAATACCAAGGATACATCAAAGATATAATCCACATATAAACCAATATATTTACACATAAAATACTAAGGAAAGAACCTCTTATTAATGAATGCAAAATCCAACCCGGGATGGGACTACCACGTTCGACCCGACCATAAATTGGCTAAGCCAAATCTCTCTTGAGCGAATCACCTCCATGCCATATTCCAAGCATGAATGTGGGACTCAAACCAAAGAACCAACCAGGGTATCTCGAGGCTAAAACACCTCACCCTCATCAATAGAAACCAAAGAATCTTATTGTAGCTGCTTGATCCTACTCTTCCTTGCTTGATCTCTGCTTCCTCTTTTCCCCATTTTCCTTTCTTGATCCAATGCTGAGCAAAAGCTTGTCAATTAATCCTCAAAAGCCTTTTTATCAATGAGGCCTCTATTTTCTTCATTTTCCATTATGTTCCTTCATTTTCATCCTCACATGAAAAGGCTATGACCTTTCACCTTCCTTTTCTCCTAATTCCATTATTTTCATAAATAAATGTGCCAAAAGTGCCATTTTCCTTTCCAAAGCCTTTGCCATTGTATTTTTCAATTTCCTTAGCCATAATAACCAAAACTAACACCCACTAGAATGTTTTCCCACCATTCATCTTGGAATATGTGTCCCGTGATCATGGTCTTACATATTTTTACATGGATTTTTAACTAGGGTTGTTACAGAACCCTCCCCCTTGGGGGAACACCGTCCTCGGTGTGCAATGACACCCATAACCAACAAGACTATTGTAAGAAAAAAATACTTCCCATGGATCTTTATAACACAACTCGTTGAATTAATTATAATTACCACCACTAAAACATGAAAAACATACCATTTATTGGAGCTTTATAACAAAACTCATTTTGGTATTTACAATAACAACCACATATACTTATACAGATTTTCTAAACTAACAAATAAAAGGATATGATGTCAGCATTAACAAAAAGGGAATCCAGAGTCTTACACCTCCACCCTCAAAAGTAATGCCAAGATTCACTTCCTTCTGAGGAAGTCCACAATCTGCTGTTAATGTCAACGCTACATCAAATGTCCAATGGTACAATCCCGCGCCACTTGTTCTCTCAGTGAATAGTTACCGACTCATTTTTCTAGGGCACACTTGCAATGTGCATCTGATTCCATCTAGAAATGATAATGACAAAAAAAAAAATCCATCCATGACCCTCCCTTCTCTGCTACACAGCCCCTCGAGAAATCGGTCACCCCCTTCCGTGCAGTCACTCACCTTCCAAGTTCCTCAACATCCCAAATCTCGGGCGATCCATATCTTGGCATGGCTTCCTCGCATCATAAGGTCAAACAACCAAGGAATATACATGCCTCAAAACCATCATGTCGGTCATAACATGCTCATGGAAATCAATGGACACTATTGGGTCCCAGTGTCACATAATGGCCCTGCTCCTGAAGTTCTTTACCAACATACTACTACCTGTTTCAATTTCTTTCGCTGCTACTGCTAATTCCTGCAATCAATTTCAACCACCCAACTTGAGAATTTCCCATGCTTTCTTGTACCAAGCACATAACGTCCATTATATTTAAAATAAATTGAAATAAATTCACATCATACCTCATCAATAGCTCGTCAATAAGGTACACTTCCAATCCTATTTACTACCTATCACAAAGAGTCGAACTAGTTGTTCGATCAAATCATTATGTATAAACATATCACATCAGGATAGCTCAAAACACAACTAGCATAGATCAAATCATAAATCACATGTAAACCATCATGAACCATGATTATAGATCACATGTAATCATCATAGACCAGAATAATAAATCACATGCATAATAAAACTGAAATAAAATACTAATATTTATCCTTTAATCAATCCTTAGCTTCTACCTGTGTATTTATTCTGTATGCACTCTAATTCGGTTGTAACACTTGACAAACACCAAGTTCCTTCTCCTCAACCATGTGCACATACACATAGTGCACGTCACACATGACATACAACACCATGCAATACATGCACCTACACCTCACATACAACACATACACCTACACCGAGTGTATAACAGAACATAATACATACCCCTACATTTGGTGTACATCATAAAACAATACATACACCTACACATGATGTACAATACAATACATATGCGTACACAAAGCGTAAAACAACGAATACACATGTCACGATGCCATGACTACAAAATGCATATACATAGTACTGGATGTACACAACACAACATGTATGACATGCACACAATACTACATGTACATCAGTAACATATATATATAACATGTACCCAATACCACTTGTACACAACACCACCTGTACAAAGTGTGCACAACATCACATGTACACTGCACCACCTGCATATTCTATACGCAATGCCACATGTACATCGCACCACCTGTACAATTGATGGGCATCTAAATTAGACATAAATTAAAGCTCATACCTCTAAATTAAACAATAAGTTAAGGCCTATGACCATCCTTTAGCACATTCAACCTCTCTTTCTGCATTAGATAATTTATTTTTAACTTTAATATATTCATTAGGAAGGTTTATGAATAATTGGATATTAGTGCCTAATATTATTTATTTTTGTAGAATATTATGAGAATATTGGGCATATTATGAAGATTTGGAGGAGGAGATAATTTAGGGACTTGTTCCCTACTACAGGAGGATGAATAATAAATAATAGATCAACAAGATATTATGGAATTATGGCACAGATTGTGGAACTCTAATGATTGAGAAAATCTAGGAATGTGTTCCACTAATCAAGGGACCAGATCCACTAATCAATGGTTTTTGGTGGGGAAAGCTTCCTTCATTCATTGGGAATGATTCCTAATAATTTTTTATAAGTACCAAGTTGAATTTTCCTCTAGGGATGGATTTTCATTAGTGTTATTGTGGAGAGAACTCGTATTTTTACAGCTCATTGTATTTTCTTGCAGGGATGTAATTCTATTGATGGAAATAATGAAGATTGGTATCATGTTCAGCTTCTAAATCTTGTTCTCCTCCATAGGTCTCTGAATTTCCTTGGGCTTGGCCATCCCATGAGCCTCAGAGCCCTTTTGTATCATTTTCTTTCCTTCTTTTCACTATTTATTCAGATGCATCTCTAGTTTTTATTTATTTCTATTTCTACATTTAGTATTAATGATTTCTTGTTGTAGGATAGAGTTAAATGGTTAACGTAATTTATTTTGTAGGATCACAAACATTATTTCATCCTTGGAAAAGCTTTGGAATTTCATAACAATGATTGAGCTACTTGAATTAGTCTTCTTATTCCCAAATCTAGATTGTTGGACCTCCCTTTTAGCAAATAACAGTAAATTTCTTCTTTTTTTTAAAGCATTTTAACAAGCTTAAATCAAGTTGATTCCACTTGCATTATATCAAGAAAACATTCTAGTTCATACCAAAAATTACCTCGCTGAATTTTCACTTTATTTGCTTAGGCATTTTTTAGATTTACTAGCTCACTAGTTCTCGGATTTCTAGATTTTCTACTAGTAATGTTTTTCTATTTTTTTAGCATAGGTTAACAGAGGTATTTTTTAGTGATTCCACTTGGAATGAGGACCTAAGACATCCTAGTTAATAAACAATTGTCCCATCCAATTTGGATTTTATTTTCTTGGTCATTCGATGAATTATAGTAAATTTGTACATCCTGTAGGAAATCACTGTAGCATCTTGTAAGAAATCCTATTTTGAGCCCGAATTGAGAAAAATCATCATTGAAGCTGGCATTAGGCCTCTACTTGACCTCCATGACATCAAGACCATTTTAACCCTCTTTCTCCTCACTTAGGTAAGCATTTTTCTAGTTTGCAAGTGTAGGATTTAATTACCATTTCTTCCATTTTCAGTCTTACAGTAGATCTCATCAATGACTTCACCTTATTCCATAAATTTTCCTCATACATGAAGTAGACAACTAGCTCATTAAACTTTGTTTTTTTAGCTCATTGAAATTCTTCATGTTTATATGATTTTTTGGAAAATATCATTGTTTGATGTAGTGCAGGTGTTTCATAAGTAGAGAAAGATTTCATAGCAAATTTCCTTCCAACTTCATCCATCCATAATTATTCCTTGCTTTCACTAAGACCTTCACCAATTTCATCATTTTACATGGAAAATTCCCCAAGCATGTTGAGAAAATCCAACCATCTCCCATCCTTGGTTCTGAGTTCCGAGTGATCCTAGGCATTTTCTCACTCCATTCCATCCACCAACCACCTTCCCTAAGCCTTGCATCACCTCCAACACCCATCGTCTTTCTCTCAGCTATATCCTGTAGAAATACGTGGAATCCTGTAGGTTTTTAGTACATCCTGTAGGTTTTCCTGTAGTGGCATGTTTTGAGGCTGAATTGAGAAAAAACCTCCAAGAAGCCACACAAGGTCACCTAAGGGTCTCCCAAGCCTTCCAACCATCCACCATCATCTCTAAGCCACCTGCCACATCACCAAAAGAGATTAGCTTTCACACACTCACATGAAAAAAGGACAAAAAGAAAAACATATTTATTTTATTCATTTACATGCACAGCAGTAGAAGGTTTGATGGTTTGAATCTGCATGCTTAGGACAGTAGGATTGCATACATGTTAACTGAGCATTCTTTTGAAGAAAATCCTCTTAGCAGTTAGTTAGAAAATGGTGTGTTTTAGCATTTGATTTCAGTCTCTTTCCTTGTATTTTATTTCTTGCAATAGGTTAAGGTTCCATTTCAAACATTTCATTTTCTGCAATTAGTTTAGGATTTGACTTCAGTACATGCACTTCATTACATCATTACAACAAAGGAAGGACACATTGTATGTTGCACATATAGTTTTGATACCTCTTAAGTTTGTACGAAATCCAGTTTGTTATGCTTCTTAACCTGCAAAGCAATACCGAACCGAGAATATGCGTGGAAAAATATCGAGAACACAGAATATGTTAAGAAAATATACCCAGAACACAGAATAGCAAAGATTTTATTACTCAGAGAGAAATGTTCACAGGCCTCTTCGAGGGGGCAACCTCCAATAGAGCAGAGCTCGATTACAAAACAAGACACGATGCTCCTCGCAGGGAGTCTCTATCCTTTATATATGACTCCTACATGTAATACCACGGGCCAATACCGTGGGTTTTATTAATACCATCTATCTAATACTACCGCCCATTTAACCTTTATTTAATACTACCGCCCATTTACAACTAACTGTGGTCCCATTTGCAACTAACTGGGTTAACCACTTACAAATATTAATATGGGCTTTATTGGCTCTTGACTATGACGTGATCCCATGACATGAATAAGGGGGTTAGGGTGGGACCCTAACATACTCTACCCAATGGTCCGATATACCATCACTATCTTCTGAAAAATGAGGAAATCAAGTGTCATATCCAAGATCTGCTACAAAAAATAAACATCTGGCCAAGCTTCTCACCTTGTAGGAGCCCAATTATACTCATATAGAAGGAGGATAGAACCTAGAGACTCTTCATTGATTATCGAGCACTGAATAAAATAATTGTTAGGAATATATACCTGATCCCATGGATTGATGAAATTCTTGGCTAGATTAAGGGGCTAAGTGATTCAAAAAGATTGATTTGAAGTCTAGGTATCACCAAGTTCCAATAGAGACCATATATTTAAGGAAGACCACCTTCAAATCCAAGGAGGGCCTTTTTGAGTGGTTGGTGATGCCATTCGGGCTGAAAAATTCACCTACAAACTTTATGAGGATGATGGATGACATATTGTGGCCTTTCACCAACTCATTTATGGTTGTATATTTGGATGATATCTTCATCTTCAATAAGATTTGGGAAGAGAACTTGCAACATATTCGATATCTCCTTCAAATCTTGTGGAAACACAAGCTATGTACCAACTTGGAGAAGTGCTTCTTTGTCATGGACTAGGCCCAATATTTTGGCTACATAATCGATGAGAAAAAAATGCATATGAATATGGCTAAGGTACAAGTCATTTTGGATTCGCCAACCCTGACAGCTATGACAAAGCTTCACAACTTCTTTTGCCTTGCTAATTTCTACCATAGATTCATGTTGGGGTTCTCTCATATGACTTGGAACTTGAGTTAGGTTACTAAGGGAAGAGAAAGGTAAAAGTTTTTTTGTTATGAGGCACAACATAAGGCATTTTTTCAACTGAAACACAACCTTTGCTCTGCACCAGTCCTCACATTTCTAGACCTACAATAACCATTTAGATTGAGTCAAATGCCTTAGATTATGATATTGGTGCAATCCTCACTTAGCAATGACACCCAATGTCCAATCACACTCAGACACTCTATTATACTATTCATAGGTACCTCACCTATGATAAGGATATTTACTATATCATGTAGACCTGCTGACAATGGAAGCTTTATAATTTTATGAAGGAGACAATCATCCACACAGACCACTAACCTCTTCAATTTATGTACATATAGGGGAAATTGTAGAATTATTGTTATCTAAAATGATCCACATACATACAAAAATTCCACTTGAATATAAATTATAAGAAGGGAAGCACCAATCATGTCACAAATTGCCTCAGGCGACCCTCAATTGTCGCACTGAGTACAATTCTCAACTCTTGTAGACACAAGACCTTTGAATGGCCACAACTATATGAAAGTGACTCAGAGTTCACTACCACCTAAAATATTTTGATGGATGGAAACCCAATTCCATAATTCCACCTTTAGGATGAATTTTTATGCTATCTAGAACATATTTTTGTTCCTTTAATGGAGCATGCCAAGATGATTTGGGAGGTGCAGTACAACAGGGTCACAAGAAAATTTGGTGTCGAGAAGATAGTGGAAGTACTGCATAAATATTTTTATTGGCCAAAACTCTAAAGGAATGTTGGAAAATATATTAGATCTTGCACTACCTATTCCATCTCTACGACAAACATTAAAAAGCAACATATGTACACTCATTTACCTACTCCTAGCCATCCTTGGGAATCCATCTCCATGGACTATATGTTTGTCCTCCCTTCTACCAAGCATGGAAATAAATGTGTATTTGTGTTCATAAATATATTTCCTAAGATGTTTATATTGATGGCCTGCAAGAAGAGAATCACAATAGACGACACTTCCAAACTCTTATTGTAATGACTATGGGTTCATTTTTTGATTATGTAGACCATTATATTAGATTAAGATAGTAGGACACTAAGCACATTATGTTCGAACCTCTTATCGTTATTGGACACTAAGCTCACCAAGTCGACAGTGTTACATCGATAGATTGATGGTCAGTCAAAGGTTGTCAATAGGATGATAGTGCACATACTATGCATCTACAAGTCCAAACATCAAAAAACACGAGATCAGAGTCTTCCCTATGTGCAACACAACTATCACAGAGCTCCCAATAGCCAAACTAGCTACAACCCCTATAGAGTGGGCATGGGATTTCAGCCATCGTGTCCCAATGATGTTGTAATGCCTCTCACAACCACACAAGAAAAATTTACACATGTTGCATTCTAAGATGATAAAGACAATAAATTTATTGAACGCGTCCAACACATCACCAAAATGTCCATAATATCCTAGATAAAGCCAATTCCATGTACAAACAATGTCATGATCAACATTGAGTGCCACACAAATTTTAAGTGGGAAACAAAGTTTGGTTACATTTATAGAAGGAACACCTCACTAGTGCCTAACGAAAGCTTCGACCAATCTGATATCGACGTAATGGGGACCATTGCTTCCTAATGGGTGAAGACTGATCTAGGTGGATATTTCTGGACATCCACCTATTCCACCTGGAACCCTGATACTATTTCCTTTCTGTTTCCTTAATTTCATAACAACTTTCTATTTTTGGAAATTTTTCGAGTCCTAAACTTTTGGAGTCATTTTGAAGTTCTAAAAGGTGTTTTCTAGGAAAACATAGGGGCCAAAAAAGTGCTTAAATCTATTTCACACACTATTTTTCTTCTCATCATGGATATCTTTGAAATGAGGTATTACGATATTCAAACGAAGATTGTATGCCAATGTTATGACCCTAGGAAGTTGGTGGTCCAACTTACCCAAAGGGTTCATAAGGCCAAGCACATCACCATGCGGATCTCCAATTGTCTTGGTGAGAAAGAAAGATGGCTTGTGGAGGATGTGCATTGATTACAGAGCACTGAATAAAATAATGATCAAGAATCATTATCCTGCTCCTCTCATATATGATCTATTGTATCAGTTGAAAGAAGTTGTTTACTTTTCCAAGTTGGACTTTCGTAAAGGCTACCATCAGGTCAGAGTAGCAGAATGAGATGCATGGTATACTGGTTTCAAAAAAAAGAAAGGGTTGTATGAATGGCTAGTTATGCCTTTTGTCTTAACTAATGCTCCTACCACTTTCATGAGAGTAATGAATGATGTACTCAGGCCTTTTTTTGATGATTTTGTAATTGTATATTTAGATGACATTCTTGTTTTCAGTAAAACATGGGAAGAACATTTAAAGCATGTAAAGCAGACTCTAGATGTTTTGAAAAGAGAAAATATCTATGTTAAGTTATCAAAATGTGAATTTGGCAAAACATCTTTGAATTATTTTGGTCATATTGTAGGGGGTGGTGAATTCAAGATAGATCCCTCTAAGGTTGAAGTCATTGTGAACTGGCCTAAACCCAAATCTACTACATAAGTATTGCTAACTTTTAGTGGTTGGAGAAAGTTTATTGCTAACTTTTCCTTGATTGCAGCTCCCATACATGCTTTAATAGGATTGAACAAGGTGTTTCAGTGAGGAGGCAAACAACAGAAAATCTTCGACATCTTGAAAGAAAAGATTAGTACAACACCAATACTAGCATTGCTAGATCTTCAAAGACCATTTGAGATTGAAACAGATGCCAGTGACTATGCCATGGGATTAATGTCTATGCAACATGGTAAAACCATATGTTATCATTCTGAGACATTTAATTCTATAGTCGTTAATTATCCCACATATGATAAAGAATTGTATGCATTAGTACAGAGTGTGAAAAAGTGGAAACATTACTTAGTAACATTTTGGCATAATTCTAATTGCATTGGAACTTTTTATAATGTTTTTTACTTTATCTCCTTCATATGAACCCTAATCCCTAGCCTTAGCCTCTTCCACAATGTAGCTATGAAACAAAGTGAGTGCAATGGGAGACCAACAATGAATCTAATAAGAAATGTGCCACGAAAATTCAATATCATTGGATAAGGTGGCACTTGATCAAAATTCTGCTAATTGAGAGAAAATGGGTTAGTCATGAGTTTGAAACTTAGTCAAAATACTCCACACAAAATACATCACACCAGTATGTAGACTATGTAGATAGGCCTACCAGGAAATGGTTGAAAATTGATATTTTGGATTCTAATAAATGTGTGATGAAATCTAATGTTGGAGCTCATAGTAAGTCCTTTTAGTCACATGGGTTGAACCTCAAAGATTCAAAGCTAACTGATGAAGAATCGCCATAGATATGCCTACTATAGAACACAAGCATTGATTGACCACAGTTGTAAAGAGAAGTGGCAGAGAGAGAATGGGAAAAGAGTTCCTAGGGTTTATTTCACAACGATGCTAAGAGAACATTCTTGACACAAGTGAAATTGAACCCCAGCTCTTAGAAGTTGAATTTAATAGAAAGGGAGCAAGTCCAATCATAGACTCATATATGTTGATCATTTTCTCCAGCAGAGGTATCAACTCCTCAAACTTAACGATTTCCTAAGGAGAACCATTAATCCAAGTGGATAATGATGACCACCTTCTTATTCCACTTCGACCCCCAACATTGTTTCCTTTTAGTTTCCTTAATTCTAGCACCAACTTTCTATTTTTGGTAGTTTTTCAACTCCTAAAATTTTGAAGTCATTTTGAGGTCCTAAAAGATATTTTTTAGGGAAACGGAGGAACTAGAAAAGGGCCAAAATTTGTTTTGCACATTCTTCTTGTGCCTCCTAATGGAAATATTTGAAACATGGTATTATTATAGGCAAATGAAGATTGTATGCCAAAGTTACAACCCTAGGAAGTTGGCAGTCCAACTTACCCAAACAGTGCCCAAAACCATTGGTGCTTCATCTCCTAGGGTTAGAATTTCACTCTTCTTATTTATGATAAAAAGGACTTTGAGCCTCATCATAATACATTTCAAAAGGCATGTAACCATCACATCTCTTCTCAGAGATAATCTACTACTCGAGCTAGTTTGTTCCATTATGCATGTAAACAATTTTCGGTACTTGTTATTAATTAATTGAAGTTGTGTTTTTTCATTGTATCTCTATGTTCTATTTAAATATACATTTCATTTAATTCCTTCATAATTATGAATCATTCATATCAGAGCAGTTTCTTCTTTCCCTATCTTTCTATGCATGTCCCCAACAAGTTCGATGTATAAGGAGTTGGGACTTGAACTAGTTGAACACTTGCAAGACCATCCCTACCAACACTGACAATGTCCCATGTTCGAAAAAACTAAAGATGAGGGAGAATGATATCCTATCAAATTGTTCCTCAAAGAAACCCTCTAACAGAAAATGAATGACATGATGGAAAAAATTTCCTAAATCCTTCAGTGGATGCCAATAGGCGACACATCTCGATTCATCATTCACTTTGTAGTCACCACCCCCTTCAAGGTATAAGTTAACTTCGATATCCCTATATTCAAAGGTCAGATAGATGAAAATATTTTAGATAAATGGTTAAGTTTACTGGAAGGTTACTTTTTAGTCTATATTTTCTTCGATAGGGAAAATATTACTTTTGCACTGCTCAAGGTCACCCCCCATGTTAAGGACTAGTCGGGAACTTATTGTGGGAAAAAGGTTGAGGAACCTCTCTATTTACATTCACTCCCTCTTGTAATTCTTTCCAAGACGCTATCAAGGAAGAATATTACCTAACTGGGAGCTATGAAGAAACGAGCATACAATGGACCACACTATAGTAGTGAAGGGACTAAGATGTGCATGATATCACAAATATTTTCCATACTCTATGCTCAAAGTTGGGTATAAAAGACTCTGAGTGACATCTAGTGCTCAAGTACTATGGTTTTCTACACAAATACATTCAAGAATAAATGGATTTCTTGGACATCTCCTCGCTTGGTGCAACATACTGATATGCTACCAAGATTGAACACAAATTTAAAGAAAATATACATGCTTTGAATTTAGGAATCTGAACTAGGGAAAGAGCGCTCTCAAACCACATAACAAAGGACAGAGCCAAGGTGGAATGAACTAGGGCAATGCATCAAAGCCACAAGAAAATAAAGGCACAACAAAGATGAAGAAGAACACATGAGAGTGGTCTGATTTCCATAAGAACCAAACCCATAACACAAATGACTGTCACGCCAAGAAGTCATTGTTGGTTGAGATGAAAGCTTCAAAGTCCGATGAATATTATGATTCTGAGCCAAAACCTAAAAAGGGGAATGATGAGGGAATGCATATTATTGACACAGAAACCAGTGCCATTGTTTCCATCACCAAGGTGTAGAATACTAAGCCCGAAGATCCAGAGGAGGGGGAGCGTTTCTTCCACTCATAGATATGGGTGAAGGGTTCTCTGTTGCATTTCATTCTCGAAAGTGATAGCCAAAAGAACATCATATCAATAAAGTTTGTCAGGAAATTGGGCCTATCCACCACACCACACACACAATCATAACCATCGGGTGGATCCACCAAGGACAAGATATTCATGTCAGCCAGTAGTGCCACATTCTCGACAACATCAAGCCCTTCATTGACAAGATACTATGTGATGTTCTCCTCTTGAAGTTTGTGATGTTTTATTAGGAAAACCATATTTATGGAAGCATCAAGTTTTGTGTGATTCCAATCCTCACACTATTATTATTACTTTGGACAGGAAACTATGAAGGATACCATAGGTAGTCTTTCATACCACCATCTCTTTAATCTCTACTAAGAAATGCAGTAAGATCATCTCCTGGTGTGGGAATTTTTTTTCTTTCTGATTTGTTCTCAAAGTAAGGGGATTATTTTGGCCACATCCATGGCCCCTAGAAAGGGTCCCTCTGCACAACATAAGAAAGTCGATAAGGTCATGAAAGAATACAGGGACATCTTCTCCTCACCAACAAGAGTACCCTTGCACTGACAAGTCAAGTACTAGATCGATCTGACTCATGGAGCTACTCTACCCAATGGTTCGATATACCACCACTATCTTCTGAAAAATTAGGAAATCAAGTGTCATATCCAAGATCTGCTACAAAAAATAAACATCTAGCCAAGCTTCTCACCTTGTAGGAGCCCAATTATACTCGTATAAAATGAGGACAGGACCTAGAGACTCTTCATTGATTATTGAGCACTGAATAAAATAATTGTTAGGAATAGATACCTGATCCCATGGATTGTGTTAGCGCTCAAATCTACCTTAGGCTGAAATAAGGTAAAACTCAAGGCCACATCAAACCATGCTTAGCCTCGTAGCTAGCCCTACGAGGACAGGAGAGGGCTCTCTCTGGGTCAAACTAGGCAAAAGATAATCGAAAAGGCTCGAAATGACCGAATTGATGACTAATTTTAGGTTAGGTATTAAGTAAAAAGAGTTTAGAATTGATTTTTAAAGGTTTTGTTGAATTCAAGGGAAAGGCAAATTTGGGTGCGGGGATGAGGCACAGTTTTTGCAGAGGTCTACTTGGGGCAAGATAGGTGATTGTTTTGATGCCTTAAAGAAAGTGAGATGGGTAGATCAGACTGGAGAGGAGCTAAGGAGAGTAAGCGAGTCTCATGGATTCTCCTTAAACTGAAGAAAACATAGAAGATTAAACAAATTTAAAGGCAGAGCATAGCAATTTCATGGATTCTACCTTAACACTTCATTTGTTTAATTAAAGAAGGTTCAATAGAGAAAATGATACACATACACAACTTACAAGTACTGAGAGAAACACACCATCAACACATGAAGCCACATGAATCCAAAATAGTGCTGCAAAACCTTGGTCTTTCCTTTGCCAAAATGCAGATAAGATATGTACAATATAGTCTCAAGCTATTCCCAAGAGTCCAACCCTGAAAATGACTAAGAAAATACATAATATAGGAAAGGAAACTCATTCCCTTTCCTCTAGGGGTCGAGCTCATCATCCTAGGAGCTGTTTCAACCAATTCTAAACAAAGCACTACAATCTAGGCAGTCAAAAAAACTTGCCTCTATAAGCTAGGAAACCAATTCATTCATTAAATTTTTGCTATTTTCTAAATGAATCATCTAGAATAGGTAAATAAGTGTCAAATCAACATAAATTTCCATAAATTACATCAAGAAGGGTGAAAAATCCCATCACAAGTCAAAACTGGTCAAACTGGCTTCATTTGTTGAGCTGAGGATGAAAACTATGTCAAAAAAACCATGTGCGCCGCGTGCCTAAGCCCTGTGTGTCGCACGCCTTTCCACCTGCTTTTGGGGCACTTCCCGGCATCCAAAATGTTGGCTTTTTAGAAAGCCCTGGGTGTCTACTTTCCAACCCAAGTGGAATTTTCCAATTTGGTCTCCATTTGACCCTCCAAAAGTGGATTCTCTCAGAAGTACTACTTGCTGATGCAAAAAGTGGCAGAAAGGTTATTTTCATGATGTTTTTTGAGCTTTTGATCACCCAAAACTTGATGAAATGCCTTGGAAATGGCTGAGAATGTGTATTTCATGATGTAAAATCCAAAAATGTAATCCACCTGTGATTTGGACCTCCCCATATTATGGATCGCGCGCTAAGCGCGACGCATAGAGCCAAAAAACCTGTTTCGCAAGCCAAAAATTTTGAAACGACAAAATTTTCTCCAAATTTGCCCAAAATTGGAGTTAAGACCCTCCATCATGTATCATGCTCAACTAATGAAGCCTCGGCCAAAACTCAAAGCAGATCAGGCCTTTTGCGTTGTTTTTGTGCTTTGCTCAAATGCCTCTTGAGGATCTTCATTCTCGCTTTGCAAACATGCATGCGAGCCCAATAGTGAGTCTTCATGTGGCGAAGCATGTCCTTGTGCCTGTTTCTCTTCGCCAACAACTTCTCCAAATGAGTGCTCACCCGGATGAGCATTGATTCCCAATCAATAGGTGTCAAATCACTGGGTCTCCTACGAGCCAATTCCTGGTCTTCGCGAATCTTCCGCAGCTCATAGAGTTCATGCTCATCTTCCAAATGTTTGTTGCACTGCTCTAAGTAGTTGATCACCCATTTAGCCATCTGCAGTTTCTTTTGCAGTGACTCATTCTCGGCCCTTTTCTCTCAGATGATCTCCTTGAGCTCTGAGTTGGGCGAACTAGCATCAACATCAATGATACCGATATCCTGAACTCCTGAAGGACCCTCATCCACCATGGGTCTCTTGCCCCTATCCTGAATCTGTACCTGTGCTGAAGATGGAGATGAGACCCCTTCCACATGATGTGGAGATAATACTCACTCTGCTGATGACGTCAACGAGACCCCTTCCACCCCGGGTGGAGATAGTACTCATCGTGCGGCTGCAAATAAGGCCCTGGGGCCTTTCTAATATGTCACATATACTAGAGCATCAACATGCTCGGTCTCAGGAATGTCAAACTGTTGTGAAGGCCCTCCCTCATCATGATTTATCTCTGGAGGAGGCTGTAGCAGGGAAAAGAAATCACGGGAGATGAAATCCTCCCAAGCAATACCCTGTTGTGCCAACTAATGCATCACTATGATTTTGATCAATGGATAGTGATATATGCTCCTGTGCTGATGTGTCGGGGTCTTCCTCTGTACTAAAGGTACCATCCTCTCTATGTTTGGGCACATGAAAAACGGAATGCTAATCATACGTACCCGTGTGAAATGCATGAACAAACGAACATGGTACGCATAGAGACGTGAAAATCTGCCCTTACAGCTGAAATACTGAACGATGAGTTTCATCAATGGTGCAAACTCATCTTTCAAGTATTTGAAAGGAAAAGTTGCGCTCAAGTGTCTGATATATGCGGGCTTGACATATGGCTCATAGTAATACCTGTCCAGCATCTGGTGTTTACTCCATTCCTCCCCCACATTTGGTATCCCGGTAGCCTGAGCAATAGTTTCGGGTGACAAAGTGAAATCCACTCCGGCAAGGTTTACATGACCATCCTGTAAGTTAAGGACAAATAGACGGACCAGTTCTCGATGATGCTGAGTTCTTGATATCATCTCACAATATTGGTAACATGCTTGGCACTGAAAAAATCCATTGCAAGTGGGCAAGCTTGCAATTGAGCCAAAGAAGTAGGCTCCTCCCTAACATGTTGTCCAATTTTTGCCACCTTTGTGATACCTCCGTGGCACATTAGGCACATTGACCTCCAATGTAGAGTCACTATCATAATCCTGCTCATATACTGACTCGGTCTCTGACATGTTCTTTAACAACAAGGTAGTTGATATAGAACTGTGTGCCAAAATTTGACTGTTGACTTTTTTGTCTTTTTATCAAAATGTTGTGACCAAGGGGACATAAATGACAAGGGAATTGTTAGGGAAAGGGAAGCATTAGGGAAATGGGAACAATGGAAATAAAATAAGTAAATTAGGGAAGGGAAAGGGGCATAGAATTTTTTTAGGGTTTTGAAATAAGGTAGGGATTATATTGTTGTAGTAGAAGGGAGAGTTTAGGATCTTGAGAGAGGAAAATGTAGGGTTTGATGAGGAATTATTGGGAAAAATATTGGGGAATATAGGAAATGGAAGATAAGGGAAATAAGAAACCTTGGCAACATGTATTTTGAAAACCCTACAACAAACTTGGCACTTGAATCCTTACAGCAAATTGATGAACATGGAGGGTTTTTTAGACTTGTTTTTCATGACAAATATATCCTAATTTCTTTATATAAACCATCAAAAACCAAAATCAAGCCATGAGTGCAGGCCTACCTGTGAATTGATGCGCGAGGATAGGGTTTTTGAGTGAGTTTTAGGCAAGTCTGGGCATGAACCTGAATGCACAGCGTGCCTAACCCAACCTGCCGCGCGCTCTGGATGCGCCACGCGCGTGTTAATTTGCACTGTAAAAACTTGCCTGATGCGCCGCGCGCCTATCCTGATGCGCCGCACGCCCTGGAAACAGCTCAAATTACTCACAAACTAACAAAATCACCTTAGAATGCTTCTCTTCACTCTTGGAATGTGGAATGGGTTGCAAGTGAGGAGAAAAATCTTCATATAGTCTCCCTTTTGATTTTTGCTTGACCAAACCCATTTTCTTATGTTTTATTGTTGACACTCTTTCACAATTAATAGACTTTGATCTTTTTGGTTTCATCCTTAAAATTGGTTGAAATGATGATTTTCTCTGATAATTTTTTGCAGGGATAGCTCTGATATGCTTCGGCAAAGGAGACTAAGGCTGCACTTGAACAATTGAAGAACTGAAAATTTTGACAATTTTTACAAAAATGAGGTGGTGACTTCTCTTCAAAATAGAGTTTTGAAGAGAAGTCCTTATTTAGCTGTACAATGATGAAAACTTTTGAAGTGATGATATATCAAAGACATCCCTCTAGCCTGCTGGTCTTCTAAGGCTTTCCAAGACTAAACTGACTCAAACCCTAGACCTAGACCTAAAAATTTAAAACATGACTATAAATGACTTGTGAAGCTTTATGACTTAACCTGAACAAGCAGTGATATGCACGAGGGGAATGAGTGACACAAACCACTTCATCAGAGTTATGGCATGCCTAACGAAATGCAGCTGATGAAAACTGGTGGGACACCTAAAACATGAAATGCGAAAAGAGCTTTGATCTCTGATGGAGGGATAACTAGACCGACTCTAACAGATTGATGAAATTCTTGACTAGATTAAGGGGGTTAAGTGATTCAAAAATATTGATTTGAAGTCTAGATATCACCAAGTTCCAATAGAGACCATAGATTTAAGGAAGACCACCTTCAAATCCAAGGAGGGCCTTTTTGAGTGGTTGGTGATGCCATTCGGGTTGAAAAATTCACCTACAAACTTTATGAGGATGATGGACGACATCTTGTGGCCTTTCACCAACTCATTTATGGTTGTATATTTTGATGATATCTTCATCTTCAATAAGATTTGGGAAGAGAACTTGCAACATATTCGATATATCCTTCAAATCTTGTGGAAACACAAGCTATGTACCAACTTGGAGAAGTGCTTCTTTGTCATGGACTAGGTCCAATATTTTGGCTACATAATCGATGAGAAAAACATGCATATTAATATGGCTAAGGTACAAGTCATTTTGGATTGGCCAACCTTGAAAGCTATGACAAAGCTTCACAACTTCTTTGGCCTTGCTAATTTCTACCATAGATTCATGTTGGGGTTCTCTCATATGACTTGGAACTTGAGTTAGGTTACTAAGGGAAGAGAAAGATAAAAGTATTTTTGGTATGAGGCACAACATAAGGCATTTTTTCAACTGAAACACAACCTTTGCTCTACACCAGTCCTCACATTTCTAGACCTACAATAACCATTTAGATTGAGTCAAATGCCTTAGATTATGTTATTGGTGCAATCCTCACTTAGCAACGACACCCAATGTCCAATCACACTAAGACACTCTATGATACTATTCATAGGTACCTCACCTGTGATAAGGATATTTACTATATCGTGCAGACCTGCTGACAATGGAAGCTTTATATTTTGATGAAGGAGACAATCATCCACACAAACCACTGACCTCTTCAATTTATGGACATATAGGGGAAGTTGTAGAATGATTTTTATCTAAAATGATCCACATACATACAAAAATTCCACTTGATTACAAAGTATAAGAAGGGAATCACCAATCATGTCATAAATTGCCTCAGGCGACCCTCAATTGTGGCACTGAGTACAATTCTCAACTCTTGTAGACACAAGACCTTTGAATGGCCACAACTATATGAAAGTGACTCAGAGTTCACTACCACCTAAAATATGTTGATGGATGGAAAGCCAATTCCATAATTCCACCTTTAGGATGAATTTTTATGCTATCTAGAGCATATTTTTATTCCTTTAAGGGAGCATGCCAAGATGATTTGGGAGGTGCATTACAACAGGGTCACAAGAAACTTTGGTGTTGAGAAGATAGTGGAAGTACTGCATAAATATTTTTATTGGCCAAAACTCTAAAGGAATGTTGGAAAATATATTAGATCTTGCACTACCTGTTCCATCTCTACGACAAACATTAAGAAGCAACATATGTACACTCATTTACCTACTCCTAGCCATCCTTGGGAATCCATCTCCATGGACTATATGTTTGTCCTCCCTTCTACCAAGCATGGAAATAAATGTGTATTTGTGTTCATAAATAGATTTTCTAAGATGTTTATATTGATGGCCTGCAAGAAGAGAATCACAATTGATGACACTTCCAAACTCTTATTTTAATGACTATGGGTTCATTTTTGGATTATGTAGACCATTATATTAGATCAATATAGTAGGACACTAAGCACATTACGTTCGAGCCTCTTATCATTATTGGACACTAAGCTCACCAAGTCGACAGTGTTACATCGATAGATTGATGGACAGTCAAAGGTTGTCAATAGGATGATAGTGCACATAATATGCATCTACAAGTCCAAACATCAAAAAACACGAGATGAGAGTCTTCCCTATGTGCAACACAACTATCACAGAGCTCCCAATAGCCAAACTAGCTACAACCCCTATAGAGTGGGCATGGGATTTCAACCATTGTGTCCCAATGATGTTGTAATGCCTCTCGCAACCACACAAGAAAAATTTACACATGTTGCATTCTAAGATGATAAAGTCAATAAATTTATTGAACGCATCCAACACATCTACCAAAATGTCGATAATATCCTACATAAAGCCAATTCCAAGTACAAACAATGTCATGATCAACATCGAGTACCGCACAAGTTTCAAGTGGGAAACAAAGTTTGGTTACATTTATAGAAGGAACACCTCACTGGTGCCTAGCAAAAGCTTTTACCACTCCGATATCGACCTTACACCATCACCAAGGTTGTTTATCATTTTTTTTTTTCTGAGTTCAACATTACCCCATTCCTTGGCCTACAACCATTGTTCAATGTGGACCGCCTTCAACCATACTTTTCAACGTTGTTGGACACATCAGATATTGTTGAGCAATTGACACCAACAAATCTCAACCTAGATTGCATTGAGCAAGCCACATTAGCCTAGATCATGGACATATATATTAAATACATTTTCCAACAGAGGATCCAATTGTATCAAGTTTTCAAAGTCAGTCATCTCCTGCACCAAGGAAACTAGCTCACCAAGGACAAAGTTCAGCAGAAGTTTCCCCATCTCATGGAGGCACTCAACGTAATGGGGACCATTGCTTCCTAATGGGTGAAGACTGATCTAGGTGGACATTTCTAGACATCCACCTATTCCACCTTGACCCCGAACACTATTTCCATTCTGTTTCCTTAATTTCAACACAACTTTCTATTTTTGGCAGTTTTTCGAGTCCTAAACTTTTGGAGTTATTTTGAAGTCCTAAAAGGTGTTTTCTAGGAAAATAGAGGGGCAAAAAAAGTGCTTAAATCTATTTCACACATTATTTTTCTTCCTCATCATGGATATTTTTGAAATGAGGTATTGTGATATTCAAACGAAGATTGTATGCCAATCTTATGACCCTAGGAAGTTGGTGGTCCAACTTACCCAAATGAGGCCAAAATCGTTGATGTTTCATCTCCTAGGCTTAGGGTTTCACACTTCTTATTTATGATAAAAATTCCTCCAAGTCTCATTGTAACATAGTTTGGAGGGCATGTAACCATCACATCTCTTTTCAAAGATAAAATACCATCATCTAAGCTACTTTGTTCCACTATGCATGTAAATAGTATTCAATACTTATTATTAACTAATTAGAGTTTTATTCTTTCACTATATGTTTGTGTTCTATTTAAATATGTATTTCATTTTGTTCCTTCATAAGTCTGGATCAACCATGACCAATAACAAACTTCCCACTTTAGCACATCACTAAAATTGGAATCCATCGGGTAAAATGAACTACACTTAGAGAAAGAGATAAGTCATTCTAGATCCATATTGTGGTGGTTTTGTTCATGTACTATGCATTTACTTTGAAAACAATGTTGTGTGTTTGATATCACAACAAAACGAAACATCAAGTTGGCTTTTTTTATTAATGAACCTGAAGTGGTGAGGACTATAATACATGTAGTATAGAGTAACTCTTAGTGGTTATTTTCTAAATGAGAGAGAGTGCATTTACTATCTGACTCATAGTATAGGAGGCCTTATTAGTAGAAAAGAGTCATAATAGTTCTTGAATAGTGGAATATAAGGATATAGTAAGAGAATATTTATCTGACTCATTGACATAAGAAATGACCATGGAAAGCATTGGGCCTAATGTGGCACATATTTGACATACTATCCAATGTACTCAAGTCTAAGGTGGAATATCCATTGGGGTCCTGAGAGCCTCATAGGTTTAGGTTATTTTATGTGATTTCTAGGAGGATAGGTTTAGTAGGGTTACAAACCAAAAAAGGGTGGTAGAACTAGATAATCAAAAATCATAACACTTGCACTATGGTTTGATATGATACTCATGAAGATAAACCAGAACTAGATGAACATGAGATGCATTTCATTAACAATATATACATATTAATACATGTCATGGACCCTTGGATTTCATCTTTTGAAAGATACTAAATCATGGGGTTTATCAATTTTGCCCCAAATTGCTTCAATCTATAGATTCTCTCACCATTACCTCTATGGAAACAATCGCAAACTTCACACCCCAAAATAAAACCCATATGTAGGAGCTTCACACACCACCAAGTTAGAGGTTGGGATATTTTTTTTTGCAGCTAATACCGAGAGGATCAGGGCCTAAACACCCAAATGGGCCCCACTTGAATCGTCGGTCAAACTCCTCTTTTGAGTTATGGTCTAATGTTTGACTACCTTCTCTCCAAACATGTCGACCTCGACTATTTTCTACCTCAGTCCTCAGAATTTCCATTTCGATCTCCCTTAAGTTCCACACTTGATTTATATCTCCAAGCAAGCAATCTTGTGACAAGACCATTAGCTCAATCATTGACAACTCTTATGAAACACGAAAAAAAAAAACCATACACAAAGCTCACGTAAACAAAGGAAAACAACATAAATTCACATAGTATGTAGGATGAATATATTTTAAAAATAAATATGATTACATTTTGCGTCTTGGCCTAACTGCCCTCAATCTAACTCAAAAATCCATGGTCACAACTCTCGGCCTGATTTATTCATTCGATGGGCTCCTCATAACACACTTATAGACTGCTAAATTTAAACTAAAGAAAACCATAACATAATGAGAACATCATTCTCTGCTAGCACACACTTTCTAGAGGCTTACATTTTTTAATCAAAATTTACATAAAATTAGAAACATCGTAGCCCTTTCCTCAAGCTACCCCACTTCTCCTTCTATAAGCTACTGAGAATCAAAATTGGTTGGGATGGGGTTGATACTCCTCCATCAAATTCTTGTGCTTGAAAATCTCCATGATCCCCTAATCATGTATCTCCATCGCTACATCTTGTTCATTGTTTTAAACTTGACCGTATTTTCCTCACGTATCTCTAAGCATTGCCTTGCACTCAATAGCGAACTAAAACTGAGCCTCCACTTATCTTGTTGGAAGAAATGTTTAATAATGAGGGGAGGTGTGCATCAATATTAAAGCTAATTTTTACTTTTGTGCCAATTTATATTTTTATTCAAACTTGGAAACCGTCATGTGAGCAACCACTATCACAACATATGAAACAAATAAATATATCAGCACATGAATACACACAACATGAGAAACATACACATAAACACCGATATTCTCTGTGGAAACCCTTCCAGGAGAAAAACCATAAAATCTTGTTTTTATTATGATGTAAATATGAGCTTCTACTCTATTACATCATTCTTTGTGAGAACCCACTCATAGGAAGCTCCAACTCCCTTAAATTGTTTGCTAGCAAGAAGCACCAACTCCTCTTCTTCCATAGACACCTGATAATCTTACCAAAAGCACCAAATGAAGCACCAACTTCATGGATTTGATGCAACCACCAACTTGCAGCTTCTTGAATTTATGCAAGCACCAACTTGTAAGAGACGCCAACCCCCAAGCTCTACTCATGCATCCACTAAGATGGAAGCACCAAGTCCCTGTTTCGTATGATCCAACCCAAAATCATTAATGAACTTGATATCCACTGCAATTGGAAGCCACTTTTCCTATTATCAACATTTTTTTCTCCTCTAGACCCTTCACCTTACCCTATGATATATTCTCACTCTAATGACACTACATCAACAAACACATCATCACAATTATCGACCCACGTATAAGCTCTCGGGATTCAGCATTTTTATAGCATACTCTACACATTATTCTCTTCTCTCAACCCTCTTATTTTGTTCAAGCACTCTTAACCCCTCAGAGTAGCTTAGCAACAAAGAGAGCTCTCCACTCAAATCACTAAAAAATACTACATTCCCCTCAAAGAATGATGGTATCCCTATTGTCAACCACATGCTACCCAAGTGCTTCCTCTTGCATTGATTCCCATATTGTATAGGCCATGTTTGCATGACCAATCTTAGAACTGTAGCAGGGTTCTACATTTTGTTGTTGCATCAAATTTCTTGGCCACTTGAGAGTCTCCCATTACGAGAATTAATTCTCAATCAAACTACACATTAAAAAAGGCTTCTCATGCTAATTAATTTCCCATATAAATCATATTGTATTTTAGACATGGTGCTCTTGGTCTGTTGTTAGATCTTATGCAGTCAGTGATCTTATCCATTTAATTCTCCATGGCATGCAAGGAGGATTAGGGATGAAAAATTGTACGTGAACTAGGTCCCTTAATTTAGCTCTAAATTTCATGGTCCTTGTTTCCCTGATCCAATCATCTCTACAGTGGCCATTAACTCTGCAAGCCTAAACTATGCATTCAAATAAATGTCGACTCATTCATTTCCTACATAAGCTAACTATGGCTAATAGCTAATTTTTTGTGTATCTTCGAAATATGGCACATAAGTCAAATACAACGGATAGTGCCAAAGATTTGTTGACCCATCCATTCTCCATTATCTGTAAATATGGTGCAATTCTTCAAATGACACATCAACTGGTAATAACACAACAATAGTTTCTGACCCTGCAACATTTTTACTTTCAATCCAAAGGCTTTGTTTACCATGTGCCCTTTCCAATTATAATTAGCCCAAAGTCCCTTTATAAACTTGCCCACGATGTTTTCTCTTGAAAATGGAATGTAGGTCTGTGGCGGCAATAGCATGCAAAAACATCGCAAAACCATCGCAAACCCACTATTGGGTGCCTCTCTTCATTATAACCCCAAGGGCTTAATGTATGTGCATCAAACCTATGCACTCTCAGTCACATAGTTGCATAGAACCTAGTCCTAGGCTAGCCTTAGCCTCTGACATACTTGTCTTGATGCATTTTTCTTTATATAAAGCCTAAATGTTCTTGGTTGTCTAACACACAAAAACACCCCAAAACCAAGACTTGGGCCAACCAAGAAAATTTGATAGAACTATCAAATTCCGACAAAATATCTGTCTCCCGAATACATTATCCCAACCATACCTCCAATGAACCTTTGTTTTCCTTTGGGGTAAGCCTTATGGGCTTACATGTCAAGTGGGTGCATCATATTCCTTTTCTAATTGGTTCCCAAATCTACTAAAACTATCACTACGTCCCTATGCCTAGTCAACCTGTTTCTATCTTTATTTTCTTTTTTAAAACATTCTGAGGTAAATCCTTAGGGATGATGTCATGCTTACAACACTATTTCCATGTGGTGTCATAGGAATCTACCACATGTAACACATTTTTGGCCCACTTGGGTACCCAAAAATGTCGAATTTTCATCCCACGCGTCCCTTTGTATGGACATCATGCTGGTGTCACCTGCCATTCTTGTTTCCAACACATCACTATGAGCCAGTCACGCTACACCATCTGTCTCATTCCCTTTCATCCATGTTTTCCTAGGCATGGAGACAGAGGGGGGCCAACCCTTTCTTCTATGCTAAATTCCTTTGTTATTAACTTTAAGGGTGCTAGCCCATTTAATAGTTGCAATGCATTTCCACGCTAGCCCCATTGAATTTCTATTAGACCAATGCTAGTGCTCTACCATGTTATCCCAAAGCTTCAATCCCAAGCTTCACCTTTTGTGCACATTATGAAACTTTTAAGGTACACCCATCGAGATGATGTCATCCTTCACTTGTGTCATGCTCGATGCTCCCTTATGTGCTCAACAATGAACCTTTTGGGTAAGAGCCTCTCGGGATGATGTGTTCCATGGAGACCTCTCGATTATACTATGCACCAATTGTTGTGTGTTGTCACCTACTCACTCCTCCCAACCTGATGCCATGCCTAGCCCTTATCTTTGTGCATATTATGATTCTTCTACGGTATTCCTGTCAGGATGAGCCATGTAATGGGCTCCACCACTAGCTAATGAAAATTGTCTCCATTGTTTCTCTTCCCTCCCATATCCACTTGACTCTCCTTTAGAGGATATGCTTCCTAGTCTACTATATTTGGGAATGTCACCAAAATAAAGTTGCTCCAAACTAGTCCTCCAAACACTTTTAGCTCTAATAATTTGACTTTGGGGAACTTCAATTTTGACTAGCTATAGCTTTGACTTCAATATACCATTGGAAATATCTTTCAGAGGACTATCCATCTATGCCACTTCCATGAGCCTTTAAGATAAAATAATGAGGTAGGAACTAATTCAAATCCTAGACCAACAAACCATCATAGATATAATTTTTTATAACTTCTTTGCATATTTTTCTACTATGATTATTGTCTACAAAATCCTGCAACAACCATGGAACTCCCCCTGAGATTAACACATCATGTACATCAATTCTAGCCCAATTTCCATCACTTCTAGCATAGTTGACATCAATTCTAGCCTAGTTGACATCAATGCCAAAACATTGAATGCCATTAGCCATGTAGACAATTCCAACTATCGAACAATCTCCCCCTTTGGCATTGATGGCAACAATTCATCACTTTCCACACTGATTTTCATGCTAAATCCATCAAACACAATGGGTGATATTTGAACTTTCTCTCTCTTCATGAGCCACCAATGGTATTCTCTCCATTGTTTCATCTATCACAGCTTACTCTCCCCTATTGACATCAATGGAAAAGAGCTACAAGTTTATTCTTATCTCCCTTTCAATTGCTAACTGAGGGTTTGGATGTAGAAGTGCATTATTCTCCACCTACTTCTTCCTCCTCAAGGGATTTTATCTTCATGATTGGGAACTTGAAATATTCCATTGAAACTCAACTAAAAACATCATGATTAAAGACACCTACAAGAATCTAATGATCAGTAGAAGCATGTGTTTGGATCTTCTTGTAGTTTTTGCTATTGCTCTACAAACTAGACATATATGATATGCTCCCCTTGAACATATACTACCTCTTCTTTGAATTCCTCTAGTTATGGACATGTTATGACCGCTAACTCAATACTCTCTTTACCAATGCATCTTTCATACCAATTAAAAATATACTCATAACAATTAAAATTTCTCAAGGTATTGGTGTTGCATGAAAATACCAACCATTAGTGATGTATTCAGGCTTTCTCTTCTCTATTGTTGCTTCTTCGAAGACTGTGCTTTCTTCTCTTCAGTAGCCTAATCAACAAACTCTTCTCCCCCAGAGACCATACTTCAAAAAATAGGGATTATTTCTTAGATAATAGAAATTTCACTAAAATAGTTGATACAAATTGGACAAAGTACCAAGCAAACTCTTAGAGCTCATTTTCAAAAAAAAAAAAATTCCCACTTACAAAAAAATATTACTCCACATGAGCCAAAGACCACCAATTAACATAGTGATACCAATTGAAAGTTAAGGGACATTCAAATCATGCAACAATTCATAACATACATAAATTCACAACTTGAATGAAATAAGGGCATTTCACCCAAGATGCAAAACTTTCATTTACTCAACAATCCTTCTTCCTGAGACTAAAGATTGTTTCCTACTACTGCTATTGCTAATAAACAAATTCCCCCTGAGCCAATGCTCTCTCTCTTTCCTAATATAATTTCATCTACCTTCTTTCTTCTACATGGGTATTGATCCTGTGGACCTTATTACAACTTTGGTCCTCTTCATGTTCTACAATTCTACTGTTGCAACTTCCCTTCTTATTACTCCAAAACATATAACATTGTTGCATCCTCCCCCTGAAACCATTTTGGCTACATTTTCCTTAATCCTACAATGTTTATTTGTAATTATTCTTAAGATCAATCAAGATATTCATTATCACGTCCAAAATTCATATACACCTCTTTTTTTATTCTATTATGGATGCCTTCCTCTGACTTGTTTGGCCTCACCTGAGGCTATTCTCTTCTTTAATGAAGAGAAACTAAATATTTTCTCCTCCTAAGTAGAGTATCCTCCTACTTCTTCCAAATCTGCAAAGGTTGAGTTGTGTAAAGAGTATTAATTTCCATCTTCTTTCTTTCCCTTGTTTGGATTTTCTCTTGGATACACAAGGCTAGAGGCTACTTATCCTTCACCTCTTCTTTCTTCACCGAAATCCACTTACCTCCTCTTCATTTTATTTGCAAGGATGAAATATAAAGGTTTCCATTTTCTTGTTTGGGTTGAGGTGTACTATTATTACTACTTCCATTAATAGAGAAGTTCACAACAAGCATAAGAAGGTATTTCTTCTTAACTCTATTCTGATTTTCCTTAAATGATGAGTTAAACCTCTATTGATTTCCTTTTCATTTCTTCAAGTTTCCTTTACTTAGAGCACTGAGAGAAACCTCACAATCCTCTGATCGATTATCTATTTTCATTTTCAAGGATTGAGCTACTACATCTATGATGAGAAACATATATCATCTTCTTATATCTACAACCTACTTCCTTGTGCCCAAAATTGTCATTGTAGTAGAATTTGATAACACTTAAGAATGGGGCGAAGGAATTGCTATATATGACATCCTTCTTACCAAGCCCTCTCTTGTTGCTTCCATTCACAATCTAGAGAATCTCATGCATTTTTTAGTGGAATCTACTTAACACGCTTTGTTTTGTTGCATTCCATTTACATACTATGTATTTATGGCCATAATTGTTACAAGAAAAACAATAACCATAAAAAAAATTGTTGACACCTAATCTTTAGGATTAGGAATCCTATATAAATATTTTAAATGGAAAAGTAAAAGAAATTGGAAGACAAAGAGATATTGGGAGATCGAACCCAATAGTCTCCCTTTCCTTGCATCGAGTCATATTCTACCTTAATGAAAATGCAACAGATTCATTGAAAATTACTCCTTTCCTGACATGGTATTAGATCAAAGTTCCCGAATTTATCTTTATACATTGTAACTCCTATCCATGGCTAGATTCCATATTTTTTTCTTCTTCCATTGAATCATCCATTTCGCTGGTCATGAAGCTAGAAGAATTGATACAATAACTTGCAAACTCTACATTGAAATTCTATGTGTTTGAATGGTTCTTAAACCATCTCTTGAAATTTGTGCATTGCTAACTATACTGAAGATTTAAAAGTTGGTCGAAACTCCATAAATTAGGTTGGTTTGTGAGTATTGTTGAAAGATGTGAATACAACAATGGTACACCTATGTTGATATTTATGAACTCTGTATGCACCGTGAGACCGTGAGACCATATATCGTGATTAGTCATGATATTCGTGAGACCGTAGCCCATGTCCTCTACATATGGCCACTATGAGACCGTGTGCACAAACAACACAATATGAAAATGAGGTGTAGCGAAGTTTTGAAGTTGATGTTTGTTATGGTGCAAGTTGCATAATGTTGAAATTGAATATGTCTAAAGGTCATGGTATGTTGCATTGACTCAAGGAACTTTGTGCACTGGTTACACCTCTCTGCAATGATTAGAGCTAGTTTAAGGTATGGGTTGATAGCCTATAATGGTTTTTTTAAATATGTTGATTGTTTTGTTGAAGACAATGCGTTGTAAATGGTGTTTGGTTGCAAATGTGTTGAGTTTTTTATGTTGAAGGTCGTGGTATATAATATAAGGGACATATATATCATGTATTAAAATGTGTTAAGTTTGATACCATAGATATATCCCGTGTGTGGAAATTCACATATGTTTTCTAAATGGATGATGGCATGTGATCTATGTGTTGAAGCTTATAATTCATATGTGAAGAAGCTTATGGTGTGGAGAATGGTTCATATATGTTCCATTGAGTTTTGAAAAGGGAGCATATATAATAATTGAGTTAAAAAAAAAGGTGTGTACATATATATAATTCATATATCTCATAAATTCATAATTCATATGAATTATGTGAGAGGATTTGAATTACATAGAACTTGAACATATATTATAATGTTAGTGGTATTAAATCCATAATATAGTGAAGATTAAATTGTATGTACGGAGGTATATTAATGATATTTTGAATATATATTTTGGGCCGAATTCAGATTTTATCATGCGTTCACTCATCTCTATTGTGTACGTAGTTCTCACTGGAAAATGGAACTATCATGAGTGGTCTCAAAAGATAAAACACACCTCGATTTCAATGGGTTGTCAAAATGGGTTTGTGAAGGAGAAGGATACAATGCACTACAAAAGCCTACTTCAAGTAAGGATATTACCATCTGGGAAAATAAGCAAAACAAGGCCTATGCCTTGATTGTAGCATTAGTAAATGAAGATTTGACTCATCATGTTTCATTATTTATAAATTCCTTTGAAACCTGAAAGAAATTGAAGGAATTATATGACTCACACTATGAACTTGAAGTTGTTCAACTGATGATCAAGTTGTTTTATCTTGAGTTGAAAAATGATGACCCACTTTCCTTAGCATTAGAAGTAAGATTGATTATGCATGACATAAAAGTCACCAGTGTTGAAATACATGTCCCTCTCATAGCTTATGTCAAGGAAATATATCCCACTTATTCACATTATCTTGAGTCATTGCAAGTAAGTGGACAACTTAAGGAGACTTACTTTGACTCCCTTGAGAAGAAATTTGTTGAAAGAGAGAAAGATTTTTGGAAGAAGAAAAATCTTGAATCTTCTGAGAATTTGTGTGCCTTGCATAGAAAGAGAAGAATTATCGTTATAACATAATTTAGTACTCTTGTAGACTTGATTCTCTTATATGGCCCTGGGTAGTATTTTCCCATTCAAACTTGACCTTATATTAAAAAACAATGTTTAAAATTCCATATGCAACTCTTGCCACACTAAAGTGCATACTTACACGGGTCCTATAACTCTATACCTATGTATACCTTTCAAAATATGAAAAAATAAAATATTATGCTATTTTTCGAGCGGGTTAATGGGTTTTACCGAGAGCCCACCGAAAGGAGCACGTAGCACAATTGAATTAACTAATTTTAGGTGGTATATATACACTACTTAGGTAGGCCTAAAAAACATAAGAGAAGGGCTATTGACATTATGCCAAATTTTCTCCCAGATCAAGTATGATTTTCCCATGACTCTTGCACTCCCAATCTCTATGGAAACCCTGGTTTCCTTTGCAAAGATGTTCATAATATTTATAGTATCACCTTGAATTTGTTAGAGAGGTTGTCTTCGTGGCTCAAGCTGGACAGATCTAGAGGAAGGCTTCATTGGTGAATTGACTTGGATCAGGTTGTACCTTTCTTGTACCTATTGTTGTTAATCAATAAAGAAGCAAATGTCTTGTTCTTGATATGTTATTATCTCATGAGTAGTAATTTATATAATTATATATGATGATCTAACATATATTTTATGTATTCACATTGAATTATCTGTCATGTATATGATTTTGTGAATTGACTTACATGCCTTCTCATTTTGGAGGAAGCAGAGGGTTTGGACTCAACAGGAACATCATCAAACATAGGACCTTTGGGTATGTTTCCAATTCCAAATTTAGTAATTCATATGGTTGGCATGCTTTCTTAACTTTTGTTTGTTGATTATCTTGTTCTTCTCTGTTGAGGTTTTCAACCCTTACCTTAGGAAAAGTTTCCCACCAACCGAATTAGTGACTCCACTAGGGAATACGATTAAGTATTTCCTAGAAGGGTTGTTATTATTTTATCTGGGATTTTGTCTATTGTTTCTTGAATTTTCTAGCTTTCTTGACTCTTAAGCAATCTGGTCATGCACCCTGATCTCTCAGATCAGAGCTGCATTTTTATTTTTTTCTAGTTTTCCTTCTATACGCAACTTTTAATCTTAGTAGCATATATACACATTTTCTTCCAAAGAAACCCACATATACGCTAATATCTTCAAACACATTTGCATACATATGTGACTCTGGAGTTAAACAGTTATGTACATATTTGAAAAATTGATTTTTTCATTTTTGAATTTTGTTGGGGGTTTGACCAAGTTTTCTTGTGTCTTTCTGGTTTGAATGAGGCCTGGAATTATATTTTTATCATTTGTTGTTGGTTTCATCCATATATTTTGTGAAAAGCCTATGTCAACCTAGGGTTTGTAGTTTTTGAAGATTTTTATATCTAAAGTTGGGCTTCATACTTTCCTTAAGAAGTGTCTGGTTGTTCTGTGCTTTTGGGACAGTTGGTTGTTCTTCAACTTATTTATAACCTAGTCTAATTTATTGTTTCTTTTACATTCTTTAAGTTGCCTTGTTTTTTGTTTTTCATTGTTTATTCATGAAAGGTGTTTGCAATTCTTGGGTAAATGAGAGATTTCGATTATTTGGAATCTTTCTGATTTCCAGAATCATTTGTGTCTTCGTGACCAAATAATTGAAGGTGTTTTAGTCTCTTATTCACATTAGTCTTTTAATATTTGGGATCATTGATGAATAGTGCAATTTGGTCTTGAATTTGATGCTTTCTTTCACTTTCTAAAATTTTCAGTCTTTAAATCTTTTAAATAAAAGGGAAAACATTTTCTTTGGGTTTTTTACTTTTCTATCTTTTGATTTTTTTACAAGGGTGTGAATTATTGTTTTAGGGCTAAGAGTCTTTTTTCTTTAAGGAGTGTTTCTTCTTGGAGGTTTTCTTCTTGTTTCTTGATAATTTGGATTTTTCCTTTGAGTTCACCTTTGTTTTTATTAGCTTTACTTGAATCTAGCATTTGCATTCTAGTGTGCATTAGGGTAAGTTACATTTTAGACATCATTTTTTTTGTTAGGTTTTGAATGTGTGAGTGCTTGAAAAGGAAAAGGAAAAGGAAAAGAGTTTTGCTTTCTTAGATTTCTCGTAGAAATCATGTAGAAATCACTTTCATTGAAGAAAAATATTTTTTTCATTTAAATGTACCCTAAGTTTTCTATTGATTTCTTTTGCATCATAACATCATTAATTGCACTTCTGCTTCCCTTGTCCTAAATAAAAACCAATTAAAATAGGCACTTAATTAAAATGAACAAGACTTTTACTTTCACCATAGCAACATAAACAAAATGAACAAGACTTTTTACTTTCATCATAGCAACATAAACTACTCTAGGGCATTAGGGTCTTGGAATAGGTGTGTGGATAGTAAAATTTGCAAGGCCACTTGAACTGAAAGTATAGAAGTTCACTAAAGAGTGGAAATTTGGTATTGTTACATTGTCTATCAAAGATGTTCTAACACATGGGTTAAGCAAGAGGAAGTCTGAAGATAAGGAAAGAGAGATACCTCCTCTCCTACTTGTTTGATCACTCACCCACAATTATTTCTCTCAGCTTTTGATAATGAGCTAGTGACCTTAGCTTCCATACCTAGGTGCCACACATGTGACTACTAGGGGGAATTGCTCATGGTAATTGAGGTAGACATTACATCACTTTCATAGAACTTATGGAGGGTGCCCTTGTGAAGCTGGGGTACTTGCACTGGCAAAGGCTATTGTCTGGAGGTCAACATAACTACTTCTGATACCTTTTTTGGTATGCTTGAACCCTCATCATTCGAAACTACCTTCGGGCGATCCTTATCTTCACTTTATTGTATTTTGGCATCCAGTCCTAATCACCCAGAGTGTAAATACATAGAAGTTGATTGCTTGATTGTACCTTTAGGACCTTTTTAGTGAGTGCTTTGTGCTCCTAGCTAGTCATAGGTGTTTTGAGTCTTTAATTTCTCTTAATATAAAAAAGTGGTTGACTAGAAGATTCATCAATCTAGAAGGATTTGTGGGCTTTCACCTACGAGTGTTGAGCTTTCACTTAGAAGGTGTAGGAGTAATTTTTCTGGTGCTTTTGAACTAGTGTTAGCTACTGCAATGGAGACATATCCTTCTCTAAAGGATCTCATTTCACGGTGTGTGACAAGCCTCATAAATGGGTAATTATATGGGCTCATTTTACCTCCTAACCTAGTCAAACCAGCCATTCTCTTAGCTTATTGTATGATTTCCTAATTATATTTATGCTTATGGAGTGAGTTGAGCTAGTTATGATGCCATTTGGTCTAACATGTGTTTAATGTAGATTATTGTTGAATTTTGAGGTCAAAGTCAAGGATCCGAAGGACAAATGGTCGCAACAACTCGAAGTGGAGAAAGGAGAGGAATTATAGGAGGGAATCCCCATCATTTATTCCTCCTCACTTCGAATTCTCCTTTATTTAGCTCATAGTACAACCAGCCAAATCATGCACTAGAAGGCAACCGAGCAAGTGGAGGATGATTGATGATTATCTCAAGTTTTGGGAGCTAAGACTCCCTGATTTTAAGGAAGATATTGGTAACCTCATTTTTATAAGTAGAGAGGCCTAGGGCCTCACTAGGGTCAGATTTTTGTTGGATTTTTTCTTGTGTAAACTCCACTCAACTTCGAGCTTATTATTTTGTGATAGTTCATGTAATCTTGCTATTGTCTTGATAATGAATATGGGATACTTTTTGAGCTAGCACCGAGTTACCTCAGAGGGCTCAAGCTCTTGGGTTAGGGCCCAATCCAAGAAGCCAAGTTCCTTTTTACTTGTATTTGTATGTTTATTTCAGTTTGTAGATTAGGTTGTTATTATATGTATTTCTTTTATGGTTAAGAATAGGTTTCTTTTGATGATTCAGTAGTTTGCTCCCATTTGTGCTTTCTATAGTAGGTTAAGTAGTGATAAAGAGAAGATTCAAAAGGCTAGAAAGAGTGCCTTGGCCTCTATTCCTCACTTTGGGACCATGATTTGAGGCAAAGACCCTTTTACTGCCACAAAAACACAAATTTTCCTCATTCATAGGACTTCTAGTGTTTGTCGCTTTTCAGTAGGTTAATAGTCTAGTTCTATTTTTCTTCAGATCTTCTTCATCATGCTCACTTTGTTATTTGTAGTAGTATTCTTTCATGTTTTCCTTTCTTGCAGCATTTCTCAGCATTTCCTTTCATAGATCATAGTTTGGACTACTTTGATGCAAAACTCTGTTTTTCTAGATGCACTTATTTCATTGCTTACTTGATATTATTGGTTGACTGTCAGTTCCTTTGTAGAAGATCTCTTATTGCAATAGGCCAGCTTATCAACCATCCCATCCTCCACCTGATCCATTCCCTAGAGGTTGCCCAAGTCTCACCTTAATTTTGCCTTAGTGTCCTGCATTCTCCATAGGACTTCTTCTCTCTTTGAGCAAATCCACTCATCTTCCTCTCTCTCGGTGATTCATGTTAGAACTTAGGTGCCCTAACACATCATTCAAACATTAATCCACCTTTTCCACCCTCTCTCACACCCTCAAAATAGTGAAAACTACTCTCAGCCTCCTCCTGTAGGCCTCCTGTCATTCCCTGTTTTCCTCATGTAGATTTTCCTGTATGTTTTCTTTTGAAGGTCGGGTGTGGGAAAAGCCTCGAGAAGGCCACCTGAGACCTCCTAGGACCCATCCACACCATCCTACATCCTCTTAAGCCCCAAAACCACCCTCCAACACCACCTATTCGCTGCCACATTCACACACAATAAATTACATGCATGTCAAATTCACATAAAAATACATAAATATCCAGAAAGATGTTTTTTGCTTATTTACTTCCAGAAATCTGTTAGTTAGATGTTTTTTACTTCCTTGAATAGGTAATGGCATTCCTTTCATGGTTTTCATAGTGCTTTCTGAAAAAGTAGAATTAGTTGGTTAAATAGGCTTTACTAGATTTGCTTTACATTTTAGTCTTTCTCCTTTCTGTAGTTAGAGTAGTACATGTAGAGAAATATTTCTCTCCTTTCATCACATATAGATTTTCTTCTGGAATCCATAGAAGTTGGCTTAAGCTCCTATTGATCTTTCATCGGCTGACCAAGTGACAACCTGCAGTGAGAACTAGTACTTGTGGATACATCACCAACGCTTCCAAGTTTGTTATGAACTACCGGGTTGATAAGAGTAAAGTAGGCAGCCCAAGAGTTGCAACATTATTGCTGCAATACTGGTGCTAATCACTTTTTGGTGTCATTGTCAGGGAAGCATCGGAGTATTCTGTGATTACTGCTTTCTTCTATTTTTTATTGCAACATTCTGTTAATAGTTTATTTCAGCAAAAATGGACTAGTCATCTCTCTTCAATTCTACAATTTCATTTCACCAAAGGTAGACTAGTCATTCCTTTTCCTTCAGTTCTACATTTTCTTTCTTTCCTCTTCAATTCTATAGACTTCTATTCAACAAGTTCGTTTCAGCTAGTTGCAATTTGTTTTGTTCAATCAATTTTAGTTTCTGTAGGTACTATTAGTGTGGGGAAAAAGAAACAAAAACCAACCAAAAAATATTTCCTTTCATGCCTCGTATGAATAGAGATAACTAAGGAGAATTTTTTCCCAACACCCCCACCACTTCACATAGCCATCCTTCTCCCTTCTTTAGTGACTGCAATCAAGAAGAACCCTCAAGTGAACAACAAGACATATTTGAAGAACCTATAGGGGAATAAGAAGAAGAAAACATTCCTTTGGAGCCAATGGCTGAACACAGAAATGCTAGGGGGAACCCCAGAGAGAATAGAGGGTACCTTTCCCATTAGGGAGACCAATGGGGACACCAAAATGAAGAATATAAGCCCTTCTGCCCTACCTCATTTCCATGGTCTAACTACAAAAGATCTTGACAACCTTTTGTTTGAGTTTGTTGTCATCTGTCGAACCTACAACTATGCAAAAGATGAGCAAAAATTGAAATTGTTCCCTTCTACTCTCAAGGATGTAGCATTGCATTGGTTCATGGGATTACCTGGGAATGGCATCACAACTTGGGCTCAGATGCAACAAGCCTTTAACAACAAGTATCGAGACTATTGTAGGTCAAAAGATACTAAAGAAGAAATTTTCTAAATGACCATAGCAAGTGACGAGTCCCTGGAGGACTATGAAGAGAGGTTCCAACTCAATTACAAAAGTGTCGGGTGTACACTTGACCCTGAGTCTCTCAAGCTGGTCTTGCTCAGGGGAATTTGGGAAGATCTTTTAGACACCCTCCATCTACTGGTTGGGGGAGACATCTACCAACTATCCTATGAGTACATAACGACTGTCTTTAGAAACCATTCTAGAGAAACTAGAAAGAAAGGTAGGGGGTGTCAACCCATAGCCAGTCCCTCTTCTTCTATCACATCCATTAAAGGAGAAATTGGAAACATGCTAGAAGAATTCAAGAGTGAGATGCTATAGACTCTTGCCATGCAAATGGATACCTTACATATCAAAAGGAAACAAGAGGAAGCAGGGAGGGCTTTGGCCATCTTTTGCCCTAGATGCACTAAGAGGCATCCTAGGAATGAATGCCCATTGAACTCTATAGAGGTTTTTTGAGTCTATGAAGAAAATCATTTTACAGATAAGTGCCCTTCCTTACCCAGAGTTAAAGTTGTATATCAAGGGGATAAGGGATTCACTGAACAACTCTATTACATAAACCAAAGGAGGTTGCATGGACCTAGACCATACTAGCAGGGGATGCAAGGGACATCTCAGGCATACTACAATCCCAACCAAGTCACTTCTATGCCTTCTTGGGGCCCTCCTTCTCATCCTTCCTGGTCCACACCTCCTCCTTGGTCCTTCACATCTCAATCTCATTCCCAACCAGCCACCCATTCATTTCAATCCTATGCTCAGACACAACCTCAGTGGAATGCACCACATGAAGGGGTGGAGGCCCCAAAACAACTCTCTTCCCACTCTTTTGCCTCAACCACCTACCCAACCACAACTGTTACCTCCTACTCTACCAAAGCAACCCTAAATGCCTGCCCAGCCAAATCCAAACCAAACAACATATAGGCTCAGCCAACGTATAGTGGGGAACCATCATGCCCAACTTAGATTCAGGAAATTAACTTGTGATATGGGAAAGTTCTCCCAGATAGCCAGCCACCACCCAGGGAGGTTGAGGAAGATAAAGACGAAAGTGAACCTAAAGCAATTCCACCTTTTCTTGAGAGACTATCTATGACAGTCCAACCTACCCCAGAAGAAACTGAACTCCTAGGAGAATTGAAACATTTATGTGTGAAGATACCACTTCTCCAAGGCATAAAAGATGTGCCTATCTACAATAGGTTAATAAAACGGAAGTGATTTAGGAATCTAGGAAGGCACAAGAGAGATTCCCCAACCATCAATGTCATAGGGAAACTGTCTGACCTGATGTTAGGGCAGGTAATCTGTCCAAAATATTTGGACCTTGGAAACCTTGTAGTTGATGTCCACATCAATGGCACCATGATCCCACACACCTTGATTGATCTGGGAGCTGCAATTAATATGATGACGAAGGATAAAATGCTCAAACTCAACCTTTAGGGCTCCTTGAGGAAGACCACTACCGTGCTACAGCTAGCAAATCGTTCCACCATGACCCCTTAGGGGATTGTGGAAGATGTGATGGTCTCCATTGATTCTTGGGATTGCCCTGCTTATTTCTTAGTTCTCCAACCAAAGGCAAAGCTCACTGGGTATGCTCTCATTCTGGGAAGACCCTGGTTGGCTACTGTCGATGTGTACATCAGCTGTTGAGCTAGGAACATGACCATAAAGAACGACCACATGTCCAAGAAATTAATCCTATATCCTCCTGGCCAACCCTTGCTAGATCATGAACTAGCTCTTTGGTTGGAGGAGGAAGATGAGGATGAAGTCTATTCTGCACCGCTTTGTGCATTAGAAATCGCCAAGGGGGGAACCGCAAGATGAGGATGATATGATTGAAAATTTGATTCAGAATCCACCTCCCAGTGTATCACCATTAGAGGACATAGTAAGAGAAACCCAAAACAACCCCTCAACTGATCTCTTTGCAGCCGACTCCACTCCTCTCCATGTTAAGAATATAGAGTTTGGCCCATAAAGAACCTTTAAAATCAATCCATCGCTGTCCACTTCCCAGGAGAAGGAACTGTGTAGCCTGCTGAGAAAACACCTAAATGCCTTTGCCTGAAGTTATAAGGAGATGAAGGGAGTGCACCCTTCAATATGTACTCATAATATATACATCGAGGATTGCAAGCCAGTCAAGTATCCTTAAAGGAGGATGAATCAAGCACTTAAATATATTATTAAGGAAGAACTGCAGAAATTGCTTGATGCACGATTCATCTATCCCATCTCTGACAGTGAATGGGTCTCTCCTTTGGTGCTAGTTCCAAAGAAAAATGGTAAGTTGAGAATCTGTGTTGACTAATGGGAATTGAAGAAAGCCACTAAGAAGGACTATTTTCCTTTACCTTTCATAGATCAAGTGTTAGATGGTCTAGGAGGGAAAAAGTTTTTCTCTTTCCTAGATGGGTTTAGTGGGTACAATCAGATTCAAATTAGCCTAGAAGACCAAGATAAGACCACTTTCACTTGTCTTTAGGGTACCTTTGCATACCGAGTCCTTCCTTTTGGCCTGTGTAACGCGCCAACCCCTTTCCAAAGAGTGGTATAGAGTATATTCTCCAAATTAGTTCATGATGAAATAGAGATATACATGGATGACTTTACTCTTTATGGATTTGACTTTCAGGAAGCTTTGTCTAACCTAGGAAAAGTTCTAAACAAGTATATTGAGATGAACCTATCCCTCAGTCCAGAAAAATGTGAATTTTTTATGACTGAAGGGATAGTGTTAGGTCATGCAATATCTCGACAGCGACTACAAGTGGACCCCAATAAAATTACCATCATCCAAAGGGTCCCACCTCCTCAAAAGGTGATAGATGTCATAAGTTTCCTAGGCTTAGCTGGGTATTACACAAGATTCATTAAAGATTTCATCGAGCTAGCCTCTCCTTTGTTTTGCCTCTTAGGAAAATATGTCAAGTTCATATGGTCATAAAACTGTCAAGAAGCCCTCGATACTTAAAGAGTAATCTCGTGACTACCCCAATTGTAAGAGGCCCAAACTAGGCCCTACCTTTCCACATTCACATAGATGCCTTGAACAAAGAAATAGGAATAGCCTTAGGACAAATTGATGAAAATTTACCTTATGCCATATACTTTATAAGCAAAAACATGACAAAGGTAGAGTTAAACTATACAGTGACCAAGAAGGAACTCCTAGTTGTCGTGCATTCCCTAAACAAATTCAAACATTACATCACAGGCTATCAAACCTTTGTGCACACTAATCATGCTGTAATTAGATATTTAATGAACAAACCAGATGTAAATGCTTGCATCATTAGATGGCTTCTTTTACTACAGTATTTTTATTTGACCATTATAGCCTAGTAAAGAAAATTTTGTTCTTGAATTTTTGTCTAGAGTAAATTTACCAGATGAACATCTATTTGCTATCTCAATACTCTCTCCATGGTTTGCTAATATAACAAACTACTTGGTTTCAGCACAACTCCCACCACACCTATCCTCAAAAGAGAAGAGCAAGATAGCAAGGAAAAGCACCCCTTTCACATGGATTGGGGGGAATCTCTTCAAACTTGGCCCAGATCAAATCTTGAGAAGTTGTTTCAGGGAGGGGGAAGTGTTTGACATCCTCTTGACCTATCATGATGGGCCTTGTGGAGGTCATTTTGCAAAAAAAAGAATTGCCTGCAAGATACTACAAGTAGGCTACTACTAGCACACTCTTCATCAGGATGTGAGGAGATATACCAGCCATTGTGATCGGTGCCAGAGGATGGGGAAACCTACTCCAAAGGATGAGATGCCCATGCAACGTCAAGTGACCTTTGAGCCATTTGAGAAGTGGGGCATGGACTTTGTGGGTCGTATTAGCCCTCCTTCAAAGCCAAAACAATACATCAGTGTGTGCACCGATTAACTAACAAAGTGGGTAAAGACGAAAGTAATCAAAGCAGCGACAGAGGAAAAAGTAGGTGATTTTTTGAGAGAGAACATATTATACATGTTTGGGTATCCAAGAGAGTTGGTCAAAGATCAAGGTAGTCAATTCACTTCCAGTATGATTGAAGACATGCTCAAACATCATAGAATCAAGCACAAGACTTTAACCCCTTATCATCCATAAGCTAATGGGTAGTTGGAGGTCACTAACAGAGCATTGGAAGGGATCCTGACAAAGGTAGTGAGTAGCAGCAGAAAAGATTAGGTGGATAGATTCGTTGAGGCCACTTGGGCCTACAACACAACATGGAAAACCACCACAGGGTTCATACCCTATGAGCCAGTCTATTGGAGGAAGGCTTTGCTATCAATAGAATTTGAATTCAATACCCTAAGGATGGCAGCTCAGCTGGACCTAGAGCTCAGCCATGCACAGAAAGAAAGATTACTTCAGCTCAATGGATTGGATGAACATAGGTTGCAAGCCCTTCTCCATACAGAGGTAGCTCAGCTTCAGAGAAAGATATGGCATGACAAAAATATCATAGAGAAGCAATTCCAAGAGGGAGATTGGGCAATACTCTATGATTCAAGATACAAAGATTTCAAAGGAAATCTAAGGACAATATGGAGGGGACCCTACACTGTGGAGAAATGAAATGACAATGGTTCAGTTCTGATTAGAACCATTGATGATGTAGCCATCCCCATGCTTGTCAATGGACACCGGTTGAAAGTCTACAAGAAGCCCCTCTCTAAGTGAGAGTTCATTGAAGATTTGAATAAGACAATTATGGTAGTGGAGCATGTCTTAGCCTCACTTCACCCACTCACTGAAGAAAAAGAAAAAAGAGAAATTAAAAAATAAGGACTCAAGTGAAAAACTCCATGAGGCTCTTAAGTCCAACAACTGGGATGAAAACCTCTTATGAGGCCACCCAGTGATGTCAAAAAGAGAAAAAAATAAGATCCCTAGGTGAAAACCTCCCTTGGAGGTGCCCAGGGCAAGCAATTAGGGTGAAAACCTCCTTGAGGCACCCTAGTTGTTTTCAAAAAAAAAAGAGAGAGAGAGAGAAAAATAAAAATGAATTTTCATTTGCATTGCAGGTTTGAAAGAAGACTACAGGAAGTAGAATAAGGTGCCAAGGGAGCCCTAACATCCACATCAACACCTATCCTACCTTCCCACACTTTTCTCCATCATTTTTCACATTTCTTTCACCCCACTATTCTTCTTTTTCAAAAACTGTGTTTTCTATTGGAGGCTCCTGTAGGAATTACAGAGACAAGAATGGATATAAAAGGAAGTTTAAGGGTTAGGGAAGCTTCATCAGGAACCTATAAACCCTCCTATAGATTTCAAACCTCCTTTCCATCAGTTTTAAGCCTACATCACACCCCAAACATCATTCTTCTTCTTGTCCAAGAAAAAAAAAACAGTTTTTTCAGGAAAAGAAAAACAAAATAAAATAAGAGAGGAAGCAGCACCATCCACCTCACTTGAAGCCTACTTATTACCTATCCATCTCTATGTACATCTCTGCAGTCCTCCTCAAAGCTACAAGCATAGAAATAAGCTAAATTTTCAAGGGAAGAAACAGCTACAGGAGCTCCTGTAGGAATTCCCGTAGCAGGTGATCCCATCAAAACTCAGCACCAGTAGCAGGAGAATGCACACATGAAGGTTGAGAAGGCACCTAAAGCTCAGACCCATCCACAGAAGAACTTGCACAAGACACAGCCACACATCAGCAAGTAGACAACATGCATCAAAATAAATAAAGGCATGTAGTGGATAGAGAGCCACAACACCTCACGAAAAATACATTCAGATCATAGGTAAGTAACCAACCCGCTCCTCTATTTTCATTTGTGTAATTAGAAGGCATGCAAAAGTAATGATATGGTTGAGGTTGAATGAGGGAAAGGTAGCCAATTAACTTTTCCACCTTTATCTAGTTGACTCCACTCATCTGAGATGTCACCCACACGTGTGCATAGTCAACACAAGAAAGATGTCAAGGACAGGTAGTGGAGGAAGTGTGAACTCCGATGCAATCATGAGGGATGATTACGAGGAGGGTCCATGATGACAAGGCACGTGGGGACCAACAGTCCGAATATGGCCAAGTATACTTTGCCAGCTCACCCCCCATCATCGGAAATATCCATAAAGGGTAATAAGTACTCCTCCCTGAGAACTCTCACCACCTTTTCCTTCATTCTCTCATCGTAACTCAGCTACAACAGTCTCCTTGTGCCCCCATAGCCTCATAACCATCATCCTCCATCGATCTCTCCCATATTCCTACTCTCGAAATTTTCTACAAGAGCACTTATAGGTTCTATAGGAGCAGCTACAAGAATTCTACAGGAGGGACAACAGGGTTCTACAGGAGGGGTAGTGAGTTGTTTTGAAGGGAGAAAACACAAGTTTTAGCATGATTTTCGGTTTAAGGAGGTAGGTTCCATGCATGCCCCCATTGAATATCAATATATGCAAGAAATTACTTCAATTTGAGGAGAAAATAAATCCTTTAGGAGGAGGAAATACATAAAAAGATTATGCTTATTTAAAAAAAAAAACACAGTCTCCTCTGTTTCTCTGTTTTTCTAAAAAAATGTTGTCTCCATCTCCACATTTGGTTTCCCAAAAGAGTATAAACAAAATGATAAGAGGATTTATGAGAAAGGATCTCACCAACTCCACTAGGATCCATGCACATCCACAAGTGGTGGACATCTTCACAAGGGAAAATTTGATGAATTTCTTTGATAAATTCTGAGGGTTTGATGAGGAGATTGCCCAAGAGTTTGCTCTCTCTCTCTGGTACCCCACACAAGAACTCATGCCACTATCACCTTTATAGGTCTTTCCATGGAGATAACCCCTGAATTTATCAATAGGGTCACTATCCTTCCTCTTGGGTTGCCTTGGAGTAAGGATGAGAAACCAGTTGGGCAGGCTGCCAAGAAAAACTTTTTCCAAAACAATGAAACCCCTGTAGAGGATGAAAATGGAATTAGAAGGGCTGGCATACCATATCATATGGATGAGGTTAACTACCAAATAATAAAATACATTTCCTATGAGGGGTGGTACAACATTGTCTATGGTTATCACTTTAGAATCCTTCATGAATTAAGGTATGGCATGGACACTGTAGCCCCTTAGAAGCTCAGCATCCCCTACTTCCTCCTGTAGTCCCTCATTGACTCCAACACTAAAGTTCAAGCATGGAATTAAAAGCAGCTAGCTTGCCATGGGTTAATCAAAATCCTAGTGGAAGAAGCCCTCCATACATTTACACTCCCTATAGCATGGGAAGTCTTCCGAAACATGACAACTGAGGATGACATAAAGGCCCTAACCTATGATATTAGTCCTCCTAACAATGAGGAGGAAGAGCAGCAAGGGTGATCCGGATTTAAATAGGAATGCAACAATATAGAGATAACCATATACACAAAGATGTAGCAAAAATGATACTTCATTTCATTAATGTAGAATATTGAAATATGCTTACAAACAAAAATGGAAATAAACCAGCTAAGGCGATGGTAGCTTATCTCTAAGAAGAGATGTGGCAGCTACATGCCTCTAAACTGTGTTACAATGAGGCTTAGATGCCTATTTATTGCTGAGAAATAATGGAAAACCCTTAACATCTGAAAACCTAACCCTAGAAGATGAAACGCCAAATTGTGGGTCCCATTTGGGTAAATTGGTACATCAATTTCCCGGGGTCGTAACTTTGGCACCTGATGTCCGTTTGACATGTACAATAGCTCATTAGAAAGATATATCTGAGAACTATAACTTTGGGAAGGTCTATATGGGTCCCAAATTCCCCAAAAAATGTTGTTTAGGGCCTCAAAATGGCTCCAGAAGTTCAAGACCCGAAAAAATGCTAAGAATAGTAAATTGTGCTACAATTACAGAAACTGAAAAACTGAAAGAGACAGTTGTGGGGGTCTAAATGGGATAGGTGGGTGGCCACCAACATCCACCTGGATCATTCCTCCCTCCTTAGGAAGGAATGGTCCCCATTGCGTTGAGTTTCTCCATTTGCTGAACTTGGTCCCTGGTGAGTTGTTCTGCAATCTCTGATGTGTCCAGTAATGGTGGGAAGCATGGTCGAGAGCATTCCACATTAAGCAATTGGTGAAAATGAAGGAATGGAGGAATGTTGTGCTCCAAAGCATTATTTCCCACAACCTTGGTAATGGTGTAAGGACCATGTCTATGTGGTCGGAGCTTCTGACGGGCTCTTGTGAGGTGTTCTTTCTACAGATGCAACTAGACATTGTTGCCCACCTGAAGCATGTGTGGTACCCCTATGGGTGAGGAGAAGTTGTTCTTGTGTTCTGTCATGACCGTATCCCTTTGTTGCTGCTGCTATGTGGAGGAAACCTTCACGGGGCTCATGGATGTGGTGATGATCTTTCCCTTACTTTGGGAGCAAGCCAAACAGATGAATTTCCTAGTCTGGGAGATGAGCTTGCTACCTTTATTGATAGTGATAAAAGAGGTGGCGGTAGGTGGGGCTACCTCCAGTATCTTGTATAATGAATTACACAAAGAAATAATGACAACACGAGGCCTTGACTTATACACAACATGCTTCCTCCACAAGTATGGTTGGCCTAATAATACATCACAAACATCCAGAGGTGTAATATCACACAATACCTCGTATATGAAGGGCTTGATGTTGTAGGGAAGGTGGCACTACTGGCGAACTTTGAGATCTCACCCTTCGTGAAGCCACTCGATACTATACCACTGCGGGTGTGGTGTAATTAGTAGGCCCAACCACTTCACAACCTCTGCTAAAATGAGGTTCTTTTGGTTGCCACTATCGACAATAAATTGCAGCGGCGATCCTTTCACCCACCTCCATGAGTGGAAAATACGTTCCCCCTCCTCTGGATCTTCGGGCTCATTCTTCTAGATCTTGGTGGTGGTAACAATGACACTAGGCTCTACAACAATGATCTACTTCTCTTTTCCATTCCCCTTGTCGGGTTCTAACTCAGACTTAGAACGTGCATCTGATTCTGAAGCCTTCAACTCGGCCACCAACGACTGCTTGGTCTGACACTCACTTTAGTTATGAGTGGGACCCTTGTGGAACTCACAACACTCTCCCATGTCCTTCTTTAACTTCGTGGTGTTGTTCTTTTCTTGCAGCTTCGATCGGTTGTCCTGGGTCACCCCGCCTTAGCTTTGTCCTTTGGTCCTTGGATTTGCAGATCCAAAGTCTTGCTTCTTCTATTTGAAATTTTGCTCGATTTTGACATCGTATCAGTATGTCATGCCAAGCAAAGAGATGTTCAGGAACTCCATCTCTTCCTGAATGTACCTATGTAGGCAGTCATGGTACTTGAGTACCAAATGCAACTCAGAGTCCTTGATACCCAACTTTGTGTGAAGGGTATGAAAAATGTTTGTGAACTCCAACACATCTTGGTCCCTTCCCTATCGTACTGTGGTGCATTTGATGTATTTGTCCTCATAGCTTTTGACAGGGTAGTACTACTCCTTGACGACATCTCGGAATGAATCCCAAGTGGGTGCAACTAAAAATAGTGAGCCCATACTTACATTCTTCTACTCGCAAGAGGTTTCCCACCAGCCCTTGATGTGGGGGGATGCTTTGAGAAGAGCGAAAATAATCTTTTCCCAACTTGAAAATTCATGAATTGAAAAATACCCATCTAGTAGATTTAACCATTTATCTACGACATCTGCGTCTATTTGACCCTTGAAGATGTGTATTTCAAAATTAACTTGTACTTTAAATGGTATGGCATTTCTAGATTTGCTATTGGAAGCCGATGTGTCGCCTCTGGGTAGCCGCTAAAGGATCTGGGCAAAGTTGTCCATCATCACGTTCCTTTGTCGCTCAAGGGCTTCTTCAAGCAAGATTTTGATAGGATCTCCCACCCTCTCATCTTTTTTCTCATCCACCATGTGAGGAGATCGTATACCAAAGTTACTACCCCGGTAAGTTGTTGTACCAATTTACCCAAACGAGGTCCACAGTTTTGGTGCTTCATCTCCCAGGGTTATGTTTTTCGATTTTTAGGATTTTCCATTGTTTCTTAATAATAAATATACCTTTGAGCCTCATTCTAACACAGTTCAGAGGCATGTGGCTGCCACATCACTTCTCACAGATAAGCTACCATTGCTCGAGCTAGTTTATTTCCATTTCTGTATGTAAGCATATTTCATTTCTTTGATAGTAGTGGAATGGAGTTTTATTGCTATTGCATCTTTGTTTATGTGTATATTTTTATTTTTTTGCATTCCTGCATAAGTCTAGATCACAGATATAAGTGGTTGGTGACATATTTAGTATCACCACAACTTTGGTAGGGTCCACACATACTCCTTTACAAACAATATGCCCCAATAGTGTTCTAAAAGGAACAAAAAAAATACATTTCTTTAGGTTCAAATATATTTGAAGTTATCTGCATCTATCAAACATAACATGCACTAAACTAGGATGATTCTTGAGAAGGATATAAATAGTCCAATCATACATAAGAACGTAAAGAAAATTTTGTATATATTCATGGAAGGCAACAATAACAATGCGCGAGAAAACAACAAATGCATTCTTCAACCCAAAGGGCATAACATTATAAGCATAAGACCCCCATTCAATTGTGAATGTGGTTTTATTCTTATCTTCTTCTACAACGCGGACTTGATGATACCTTGAGAAACCATCAACAAAAGTTTAAACTACATTTTCTTCAACATTATCCAAAACTTCATCACTAAATGGAGTTGGAAATGGGTCATGCGTAGAGGCGTTATTGAGGCTTCCGTAATCAACACACACTCGAATTTTCTCTGAATCCTTCTTATCCTAGATGACAATGTGGCTTATCCATTCAGATCCATCAACTTGGAATATAAGACCAACAACTAGCATATTGTCAATTTCCTTCTTCATGACACATGGATTCAATTTGTAGGGTCAATGTTTAACTGGATTTGCATCTTGCTTTAATGTTATTTTCATTTCTCTCGTATCTTCTTTAATTCCCTTTAGCTATGAAACGGAATAGGGAAACAAATGCTTGTATTCTTTGAGCAGATCAAAAATTTCCTGAGTGATTTGGTCATCCCAATCGTCCCCAATAGAAGAAAGCCTTAGTTTCTCTTTTGTCCCCATATTCATCTTCTTCAACTTAAGAGGTTTCATATGTGAAGCATCATGTATAGGATCCTATTTTATTTTCCATTCCCCTTCAGGCTCTTTAACAGACAAATTTTTTAGCTCCTCTATGTCATCATTTGGATCTTTATTAAATTTAGTACAAACAAAATCTTCATGGAACCCTGATTCATATTAGTGTGCAAAATATCCATACCTACTTCATTCTGCCAAAGTGTTGGCTTATATGGGCCTGACCCAAGTTCGGAAGGATTAATTAGCCAAACAAATCCTGCAGCTACTGGCCCTTTCGGCAACAGCCCTCGGAGTGCAGACTGAGGTCTCACCAAAAGTAGCAGGGGAGGGTACTAGAACCAGGTTTCTGCACCCTTCGGATGTCTTGATGTGATCTCGAGGTTTTGCATACTGTTCTATGGCCTCATGCTTCTCTGCTTCCACGCAGATCCAAAACCAAGGGTTTTCCTTAATACTAATTACTTAATGAGTTATTATAGATAAGATCTACTTATGACGGTCTTTAAGAAAACATTTAATCAAGATAACCAATGCATGCATTCAAAAGAGATACAGATTTTCATTAACCCAGAGCATAAGCATATGCATATAGATTCAACAGAGACATTAATCATAAATCAATCAGATCCACAATAGTTTATTTTTGACACAGTAATTTGGAATCAACTTATCTTTATTCAACTCTATCGTCAATACAACCAGATCTTCCCTATGCACTCAGCTGCAGGGGTCCATGCACATAGCTGCTGACTCTACCAGGTCTCTACGCACACAGATGTAGAGCCTCTATCAACCACCCAATACCGTCGACTCGAACTTAAAGACGCTCCAAAACTTCTTAGCTCATGAACCCATCACAATTCAAATCATTTATCCCAAAAACTAACTACCTCCTAACCATAGAGCCTCACTCTATTTATACCTTTCCATGGTTCACAGACCATGGGTGGGCTGACTCAACTTACGTTCCTTTACATTATCTTTGGGCGGACAACCCTTTGACTTGACTTATTGCAATTTTCACTCTGCGCATCCCATGGAGTCTTTACTCTATCTCTACCCAAAATTTCGAGCTTTGTGCCCCATGACCGTTACGTGGGGCTTCTGCTACCCAACAGCCCCCCAACATGATAATCATGACTCATCCCAAGTCACATGGTGGTTGTGGTGATCTTAGCGCATAGATAATTCAACAACGTCTATACATCGCGGTTACCTTCAACAAACTCTGCTATGAGCCTCTGTACCTGTTCCAAGCGAGTCGTTGATGCATCTGTATCACTTGTAGTTGCTTGCTCGATATCACATATTGCCTGCATATGTTCTAACTTGCCTTCAATAGTTGTAGAGACGCCAAATGCTTCATCAAGCTAGGGCTAGATGCATTCTTTAAGCACTACCTCCTGTTGCTGTAGAGCATCAACTTGGGCCTTCAGAGCATGGGCCTCCTTCATTTTGGCCAACCATTGTATGATCGCGACCATCTATGCAGCCCCTTGAGCTACATCATAAGCCTGCTACAACTCGCACGCCTCAGTTTCCATTTGTTGTATAGTTGGGTCTCCTTGGAGGGATGTGAGCATAACCAGAGATGGATCTAATAGTTCGGAGCACTCACAGATAATGCGCTTCACCATTTCGAGTCCAGCTTAAATTTCGCTACATCACCGTTCTCAAAGTTCAAGAGGTGTGGGTTGCTGCACCTTTAGTCTGAGCTCCGCAATTTGTAAAGTTAGTTCCCCATGGGCTTTTGTGGTCACCTCTTGGGCCGTACGAACTCCTGCGGCCATGTACTGAATCTTGGTAACTGGTGGAAGGTCTTCGGGGATAGCTAGCTCCAGTACCATACTACACACCTCCGTCACAACTTATTCAACTTCCTAATATCGTGCGACCAAGTCAACATGCTGGAGAGTGACTTGTTCCAACTTTGCCTTCTGCTCGGTCAAAGTCTGGAGGGTGCGACCTTCCCTGACACGAAGCTCATTAGTGACCCCCTCTTGCAGTTGGTATAGTGATTCCCTTGGTAGGGCAGCCAAATTGATTCCCCAACGACATTATTCACTTGCTTCTTTGGCTAGGAAAACATCTATTGGAAATGGTAAGGTGTTTGGTGTGTGCGTGCACACCATCTGCTCGGATGCGGCTATATCTGTTTCTAGATGGAGGGTGGCCCTACCCAGGGGTCACACCTGTAATGCCGACAATTGTGCTTGGATTCTCCCCAACATAGTTGTCTGCTTTGTGAATAGTTCTACTAATGCATCGATGGGGACATTGCACATTGGCTAGCTGTTGTCAAGAAATTCTTTCTCCAGAGCCTTCGTTGTTTTGGAATTTTTGTGTGCAGGCAGTGATTCCTTGCCGAGTAGCCACTTGACATGGTCTGTGTGGTCCTACGTCTTTGTTTCTTGTTACGGGTCCTGTTCCAAGTCCGTTTCCTGATATGTTGGGGTCTCTTCTGCTATCAGGTTCTTGGTAGCCTCCTGTTACGAGGCAACCTTTTGTTCCTAACATGTCTTTTCGCCCAGTTGAGTGAGTTGTTGTTGGCGTTCCTTCTTCTGCTGTTGTGCTACCACCTTCTCTAGAATGGCCTTATCTGGGGTCCGCCATTCGGGAGGCCATGCTTCTAATACCGTGTAAATGGCATCATCTGTTGCAATGAATGGAAGTATGACCCATGATCGCTTTGGATCCTTTCGTGCCCAAATATACAATTGATGCATGTCTGCTTTGAACTTGGCCATGCTTTGGAAATTGTTGTAGATCGTCGGAGACATCCACGGTCTTCGAGAAATCTATGTCCATATATTCCATTCCATGAAGGTCCAAAACAACCAGATTTTAGAAAACCTTGCTGCGTCCTTTGTAGCCCAAAGCAAAGTATACCGCATTGCTTCGGGTAGACTATCTTCAATACTGGGAAACTAACTATCCTACGGCAGTTCTCCTATAACCAGAAGGATTGATAAGAGAAACCATGCATAATGATATGTCTTACCTTTGTCCTGTGCTTCTTGACAATTGGTTAGAAATTCGTCACATAAGAACTGAACCCAATTGAACTAAACCCCTTCGGCGCACTACCCGCTAGCACAATGATAGGAGCTAGTACCTCATCTGCGCGACACTTCTTCATGAGTTTACTAGCTAATAGCTGAGTGGCGACTCATGTTGTGCGGTCGTTGATGCTTGCTATGACATACCCCCTACTTTCCTTTTTCCAGATGGTATTTCACCTTCATTGTTTTGGTAATGCCTACCTCACTACTTGTTCCTGCTATATCGACGGGATTGTTCCCTTTAAGCGGCAGGTGTGGAATTCGGTGGATTAATTTGGCTGTGATCAGAATTGGCTCTTCCAACCATAGATACGCATCATGTATGAGATAGAGAAGCTATTGGATCACAAATATGGTGATGGTCGCACAGTGATAGTGAGGTATTTTTACACAGTAATTTGTCACTGTTTGTCACCGTCCCTATTTACCCCTCTCCTACATCTTGGAGGACTCATTCCAAGACTTGTGAGAAGTGACAAGACTTGAAACCACTTGCATCATTCACCACTAAACATGAGCTTCATATGCCCTGAAGACATCTCCTGCTCCTTGCCCTTAAAAATAGCCCTTTTTACATTAGCACTGGCCCACTGTGTTCTACCCACGCTAATGGGGAAAATCCTATAAAAGGGGCACACCATCAACGCTCTGTCCCAGAGTCGAAATCGCGCCAACCTTTTTGGGCAAAGTTTTTAACCAATCAACCTCCGAAATTTCTATCCAACTCATTCACCAACTGCATCCAAGTTAATTGAAGATGGTTTGGCTTCGAATCTCCTTGAATGGGAAGTAGTTTGCCACCATTCCATAGAAGTTTCCAAGTGATGAAGCCAAATCCATTATTGTTGTGATTGATCTTATCTCTTCCTTTTCATCTATAAAAGCTTGTCTCCATGCCTTGAGTAAGCTAGTTCTAGTTCTGGTGGTAACTATACTTGTGCTGAAAGGAAGATATCAAGAGATTAGAGTTGCAAGAGCCTTCTTTGTGTCCATAAGGCTTAACCTAAGTAAGGAGATCTTGTCACCAAAGAGAGAGAGGCTTGTCCCTCATCCCTTCAAGATTTGCAAGACTTGTGTAGCTGAGCACCCAGCCAAAGGAGGACTTGACGTCAGGACGCTGGTTGTATTCTCCTTTGTTGATTATTAATAATAGATGACTATCATTATGGTTCCATTCTCATTGTACTTCTAATGGTTGATGTTGAATTATATCCTTCCTGACTGATGTATAATTGCATATATTAGATTTCACGCTTGTGTTTGTGTTGTTCTCTTTGTGTGCAGGTGTCCATTCACAGAGATAGTGGAGGACTGTGACCGGCCAAGACGAAGGAGCGTGGGTGACGTCTCTTCTACAAACAAAAGCGTTGGAACTCAAGTAGGTCTTCGTCACCTACCTTTTATTTGCAATTAGGAACCTGCATGATAGCATTGTTTGATTATTGCTAGACCCGTTCTGGGCTAGTAGGGATCGTCTCTATTCGTAGAGGGGATTTACCTCTCCAACAATTTGGCGACTCCGCTGGGGAGTTTAGCTTGTTTCTTAATTTGTAAACTTAGATGGAGTCTGAAGCACGGCCAGATAGCCTTCGAAACACTATTGCTTTGCAACAGTGAAGTAGATCAAAGCCGCTTCAGTCAACCTCTGGTTCGGTTTACGAACTGAACAATTTGGAGTTTGTCTTGCCTCTTTGGTTTTCTCTTGTTTGCTTGCTTGGATAGCTTTTGGAATTGAATTTATTGCTGCCTCTTGCTTCCTGGCTTGCCTAGATAATGCAAACCGAGCCCTGGACTACTTATTTTCTTTTTGAAATCGGCAAACTTCATTAGCGCGGTTTTTCCTTTGACAGTCACGCTATTGGCCCTTGTTGTTAACTGACAACCCGCACCAATCCCTGCTTAGCGCGAGTTACAGCCTGACAGTCGCACCAAGCCTCTTAGCTTTTGAGTTCGCTTGTTTGCCAGCCTTCTGAGCTTGGATTTACATTTTGCCACGTCTTTTTCAATTACTGGAGTGTGTTTGATCCCTGTTTGATTGGTTCTTAACCTTTGTCCTTCAGGTGTTTGCCTCTTTCCATCGATTTCACACCTCAACCCTAGGGCATCTAGTGGCCGTGTGTGTCGAGCCTTTCGTGGGAGTTTTGGGTTCTTTGATTGTCCAGTTAACTTTGTGATTGCTTTCCGCACTTGTTCAGTGATTGTTGAAGTGTTTTTGATTGATTTTCGAGTGACTTGCTTTCCTTGCTTGGATTTCATTCTAGCTTTGTTTGAGCTTAGATCACATAGCTCGTACAATCCTTTGTTTTCCTTTTGATTTGGAGAACTGTTTTAGTGTCTTGGGATTTCATTGTGTTCTCATTGAGTGAATTTGTCTCTTTTACTCAGTGTTATTTTCTTTCAAAATTCATTCTAGTGCATTGTGCCTTTGGAAAGAAATCAAATAATTTCTTTTGCGTTCAATAGTTAATGGAATAGAACTTTTCGTTGATTTGTATTATTGAAAAAGAAAATCTCTTTTGCTTTGAAACGGTTAATGAAAGTTAGGACTTTTCATTTTGATTAGTGAATTAGTAGTCTTAAAGAAAAAGTTTTATTTATTTCCCATTAGCTGCATTAGGCTATTTGATTGATTGTGCTCATTTTGTTTGATTGAAAACTCTTAACTCTCTCGTAGTTAGTATTCATTGAACGAAATGGTATTCTTTGGCATATAGCTTGCATCTAGGAAATTGTGAAAGATTACATACGGTAGGACCTGAAACTGAAACTTAATTGAAGATCAACCATAAAATGAACTGAATAAACTTAACAACGCATTGGAACTTAATGCTCACATTCTAGAGGTCTAGGCTAGATACGTGCTCCGGCGTCGTTAAACCTAGTCACTATTGTTTCACATTACGGTTGGGTGATTCCTCCTTGTGTGATTCAACTGTGGTCTAGTACGTACTTGTGCTCCAACGTACTGTCGCGTATATATGGGGAGACTCCACTAGGTTATCATCCTTGATCCATAGGAAGCCGTGTCTGCCGCCTTACAAGCTGTAACGCACCGAACACAGCATTTTGGAAGATTGACTGTAGTACGGAAAGTCCTTGGCTTTCATATGATCGCTAAGGTGTATATGAAGTTTTACATATTGTCTGGTAAACCCCTTGCCTAGTTTCTCCAGAGTAGTCACTTTTGATCATTTTCGGACTCCTTAAAAGAAAAGGCTCATTTGAGCAGTTTGTCACTTCGGGCTCACAAAACATTCGAAGGTGAGTAGTGTCACCTTTTTGTCCTTTTCTCGACTCTTAAAACATGAAAAGGTCAAGTTCGGTTCCTTTGTCTTAAAATTTATTCGGCCGCGTTCACATTTACCCGGTTAGGTCTTGTTTGCGTTAGCTTGAGTAGGTTTCTTTTTCATTCTTGATGGCAACTTTCGCGGGGTTCACCAACCCAAGTTCCCCCCCTGACGGGAATCCTGGTCATTTCCCTCCTCTCAGGAATGTTGGTGCTCCATACATGGCAACGTTGTCCCTCCCAGGGTTAACTGTTGGGTTGCCTGTTTGGTTGTTCTCAACCTCTCTGGTCCCCGCCGTCTGACCTACTGATCAATCAGTTCCTCCACCTGAAAAACCTCATGTTGATTCTAAGGTGGACCTCTCCCCTTCTACGCCCACTTCTACGTCCTCATCTTCGACTTTGCCTGGTGAAAGTCTCGATTCGAGTAACCAGGTGGCTAAGAAGAAGAAGAAGAAGACAAAGAAGAAGAAGGCTCTCAAGGGAGAGGCTAAAAGTGCAACTACCCCCTCGAGTACACCTGAAGTCAGGCCACCGTCTACTCCTCCACGGAAGGTCAAGTTTCCTTGTAGATTGTGCAAGGATGACCACCTTCTTCGCGATTGTCCTGTCATTCCCAGGGTCTTAGAAGTATGGTCCCGTGATATGGCCTACCCCCCATCGCCCTCTGAATTTCATGGCGATGCTACCCTATCAGTTGGGAATAGTAAAGGAAAATGGAAGATTCGAATCCCTTGCAGACTTTGTGAAGGCAATCATCCCCTTCACCTTTGTCCGCTCATGGATAAAGCCTCCGACGTCTTGGAAAGTCTCGCGGCTCCCTCACCCCAACTCCCCGTTGGATATAAACGTCTTTTTGCAGCTGCAGATCGTCCTCCTGCTGACAACGAGATTGGTTTAAATTCCTGTCTTGTCCAGCCTCCTCTTCCTGAACCTGGCTCTGCCCAGCCTGTTCCAGACCAACTATTGGTCGGAAAGAGTGTCGACTCGAGTTCACTACCCGATCACTCTATTTTGGAAGGGCGTAATTCCCATGTTCTTCTCATCTCCTCAGATTCCCCTGAGTCCGAAAATGACTCTCCTATCCCAGCTGCTCCCGAAAGTCCCTCTTCGGTTTCTATGGAGCATGGGGGCGATCATACGATTCCCCCACCAAGTAGTTTGGCCATCTCCTTTGATTGGAGTCACCTGACCACTTTCTGCCTTCCATCCCATGTGCCTTTCGAGATTACGGTACTTGCCTGTGATAAGGCAGTACCTGGCATTGTTTTGGATGAAGGTGTGTCGGTCAGTCTTATGTCGTACACTACTTGGCAAGCTTTAGGTTCCTCGCAGCTCGGGCTGGTCACGCAAAATCTGTTGGCTTTCGACGGAGGAGCCTGTCCATCTCTAGGAGTCCTCCCGAAGTTCCCTATTACTTTGGGAGGTAAAATCGTCTATATCAATGTGTTGGTTACCCAAGGTGTTTTAGATTTCAGTCTTCTCCTTGGTCGGGACTATGTTTATTCTATGGGGGCCCTTGTCTCTTCGCTTTTCCGTGTGGTTTGCTTTCCACACGATGGAAGAATGGTGACTATCGATCAATTGTCATTTGTTAGTCCCCCGATGCCTCGTGCGCAGTTGTCGTCCCCTCCTAGTTTTTATCCACCAGTTGTATCTGCCCCCCGCAAATCAACTACGTGGCCACCTATCCTAGACCTGTATCCAGCGATGCCGCCGTTGTGCATAGAGTCCTGCGGGCATTGGGTCCTGACTTCCGAGATGTTGACCTCCCACCGGGAGAGCCACACTTGGAAGCCCCAACTTCCTGTTCATTATGATGAAGTTCGGGTGGAGCATAGTTCACTTTCCTGTGTCAAGCTCCTTAAAAAATGAAATTAGGTGTACGGAGCATAGTTCGCTTTCCTATGTCAAGCTCCTTAAAAAATGAAACTGGGACTGGTCGAGCATAGTTCCTGATCTTGTGTCAAGCTCGTTAAAAAATGAAACAAGGGGTATGAGAATAGTTCTTTTACTATGTCAACCTCATTAAAAAATGAAACAACTCCCTTTCTAAATCGAGTCTTTTGCTTAAGCTCTCGTAAAATACAAGTCGAGTCTTTCCAAGATCTTGAAAGTAAACCTTCATTCCATCCACTTTGTTGAATGCAATGAAGCTTGAGGGGCATGTAACTCATTTTGCGTCATTATGCTGGGGGCATGCGAACTTATAACAAGCATAGTTTTTCGTTTCAAGCTTGTGTAAACATGAAACCGAATCCAAGAAGAGTTCTCCATGGTTCAAGCTTGTGTAAAAATGAACCTATACCCGAGTCACCTTTAAGCTCTTTTCTAACTCGTAAAATATAAAAAGATTGCCGAGTATTTTTTCCTTTTTGACTCGCTAAAGAGAATAAAAATGGAGGTATTCTTTCAACTTTTTTCTGACCGTTTAAAGATGAAAATATTGCCAAGTTGTTCCTCTCGTCTCGTTAAATGTAAATAAGAGGCGGCTGTCTTTAAACCCTTTTCCGACCGTGTAAAGATGAAAAGATTGTCGAACCCTTTTCGTTTCAGGTTCGTTAATGGTTATGAAAAGACGTGGTTTTGATCGCTTTTTTACTTTTTCAGATCAAATTCACTACTTATGAAAAGTACTCCTCGGTCGTAATGATTGGGTGGTTCTTTCAAGCATAGTTTTATACTTTTTCGGGCTCGAGAGACACAACTTTACGAAAAAGGACACCCCTGGAGTTTTCTTTTTGCTGTCTTTTCAAACTCTCTAAACATGAAAAGACGCCGAGTTTTTCCTTTGTCAGACTCGTTAAAACTTTAATGACATCGGGTTTCGTCGTGATGACACCTCTCAAGCATATACTATCCCCGTCAAGCTTGCCAAAAATAACTGGGTACTCACCAGAAATGGTGGGGGAATAAAGGAACCGTAATCATCGTCATCGACAATATGTCACTCTTGAACATGGCACTTATGTGCATTCGTGTTTGGGTGGGGACATCTCATCTTGTTTCACACTTGCTTCCATGGGTTTGTGTTATCCTATTTGACTATTCATCTGCTCATCGTTTTGTCATCATGACCCCTGATCATTTGACATCAAATACTGCCAAATCCGTTGTTGTGCCGCCGATATGTTCAAGAGAAGTTGACCTCTGCAAGAAAACTCAACCTCCCTCGATATCTCACACAAAAACATATGTCTCTTCCGTCTCGTGTCGATTGATGTTGGGAAACATTATGCCCACCTATTCGATCAAGATCACTTCCTGTCGACTTCAGCTCATGATCCAGGAAGGTGACCTAGAGACTCCCTTCAGGTACCTTAGGGCCTGCATGCCTCAATGGCAGGTTCTTCGTGTTCGACGAGAGGTTTTCATCATTGGCCTCCGATCGGATGATTCTGCGGGTGTTCGACACCGGCTCATTGATTCGCACGCCGTGGATTGTACCTATAGTACCTTGAGTACCATCATCATTATTGGTGGCACCTCTCGCGTCTGTTAACAGTTTTCATCATTGACTGGTAATCGGACGATGTTCATGCATGTTCAACTTCGACTCCTGTATTCACATGCCTGAACGTGTACCCTGTTCGGGTCGAGTTGGAGCGCAAGACCCCGGATTGTGCATATTGGAATACAGGCTGCATTTTGTGGATTATTGTAATCATTACATGACTCATTGACTGGATGGCTGCGACCATACCTGAGTCCATTTATTGATCCTCATCGGATGGCTGCGTCCATACCTGGGATCCAGTTTTTATATGTACTCTGTCATGGATGGCTGCGCCCATACCACATATATCATGTACTTGAGATATCAGTTGTACTTCTTTTCGCAGGTTCTCCGGTGGCAGTGTTTTCAGTCACACATGTTCTTGTAAAGCACTTCACCCCTCTCTCTCTCGGGCCTCATGCTTTAGGGGGCATCTGTTACACATTAATTTGTCACCGTTTGTCACCGTCCCTGTTACCCCTCTCCTGCATCTTGGAGGACTCATTCCGGGACTTGTGAGAAGTGACAAGAATTGAAAACACTTGCATCATTCACCTCTGAACATGATCTGCATATGCCCTGAAGACATTTCCTGCACCTTTCCCTTAAAAGCAACCCTTTTTACATTAGCGCTGGCCCACTGTGTTATGCCCGCGCCAATGGGGAAAATCCTATAGAAGGGGCGCGCCATTAGCGCTTTGTCCCAGAGTTGCAATCGCGCCAACCTTTTTGGGCAAAGTTTTGAGCTAATCAACCTCTGAAAGTTCTATCCAACTCATTCACCAACTGAATCCAAGTTAAGTGAAGATGGTTTGGCTTCGAATCTCCTTGAATGGGAAGTAGTTTGCCACCATTCCATAGAATTTTCTAAGTGATGAAGCCAAATCCATTATTGTTGTGATTGATCTTATCTCTTCCTTTTCATCTATAAAAGCTTGTCTCCATGGCTTGAGCAAGCTAGTTCTGATTCTAGTGGCAATACTTGTGCTGAAAGGAAAATATCAAGAGATTAGAGTTGCAAGAGCCTTCTTTGTGTCCATAAGGCTTTACCTAAGTAAGGAGATCTTGTCACCAAAGAGAGAGAGGCTTGTCCCTCATCCCTTCAAGCTTTGCAAGACTTGTGTAGCTGAGCACCCAAAGGAGGACTTGACGTCAAGACATTGGTTGTATTCTCCTTTGTTGATTATTAATAATAGATGACTATCATTATGGTTCCATTCTCATTGTTGTAATGATTAATGTTGAATTATGTCCTTCTTGACTGATGTATAATTGCATATATTAGATTTCACGCTTGTGTTTGTGTTGTTCTCTTTGTGTGCAGGTGTCCATTCACGAGGATAGTGGAGGACTGTGACCGGCCAAGGCAAAGGAGCATGGGTGACGTCTCTTCTATGAACGAAAGCGTTGGAATCCAAGTAGGTCTTCATCACCTACCTTTTATTTTCAATTAGGAACTTGCGTGATAGCATTGTTTGATTGTTGCTAGACCCGTTCTGGGCTAGTAGGGATCGCCTCTATCCGTAGAGGGGATTTACCTCTCCAACACTATGAATGGTAGCTTTGTCCACTATTGCGACGGATCCTTTTGCACCCTGGTGTAGATGTTGTGCATGTCCACCTTGAAGTCTGCAAAACTCTGCAGACTGTTGTGCACCATGGGGGGATAGGCGCGACCTCCTATTAATCCACATTCGGATGCTTGCTTCCATGAGCACCCAGAAAATCTTGGTATCGTGAATCCGTTTTTCATCCTTGGTGGCCCAGAGTGAAGCATACTTCACAGCCTCTAGTAAGTGTCGATTGATGCTCGTGAATAGGCTATCCTCTGGCAGTTCTCCCACTACCAGCAAGATGGATAAGAGAAACCACACGTAGTGGAAGGTCTTACCTTGTTCTTCGGCCTCCTGACAGTTAAGAAAAAACTCTTTGCAGAGGAATTTGGCCCAGTTGAATTGGACCCCCTCCGCACACTATTTGGCCAGCGCAACCACCAGCGCTGGTACTTCATCAGCATGACATTTTCTCATTACTTTACCGGCTAGGAGTTGGGTGGCTACGCACACCCCTTTATCCTTGATACTAGTGATAGAGTAACCTCTCTATTTCTTCTTGAGCTTATATTTTGTCTTCATGGCCTCTGCGACAGCAAAATCGTTGTTGCTCCCTGCTATCGTCGCAGGGTCCTTTCCCTTACAGGGAAGCCGAGAAATTCGGTGGATGAGATCTGCCATGATGGGAATAAGCTCCTCCAGCCATAAGTACCAATCATGCACCAGGTAGAGCAGCTACCTGATGACGAAAATGGTGATGGGCACACGGTAGAAATGTGGTATCCATAGCAGATGAAGCAACCCGACCTTTTCCACATTGTGCAGCCATTTTCACGTCTCTAGCATTGTCATCGGCCCCTCCATATTCTATTTCATTAGGTTTGCTGTTTCTAAGTGCAGGAACTTCCCGCTGTCCGCGAGGCTCCAGTCTTCAAATTTTAGGGTGGGCACATGTCTTAGGAGTGAGCCCTCAAAGGTAATTCCATCAGGGAGGAGGGGGGTTTGGAGTGCACTCTTCGTTGCATCTAGATCCTTTGGTATTTTGGTTTTCACTTTTTGCAGAGGGACATGCTTGGGAAATTTCATAGCAGAGTGCAATGATTGGATTTCTTCCTCCATGTCTTCTTCTTCCTCTACGGCAACAAGCAGAGCCTACAAGTCTTATTCCTCTTAATCTCTTTCAATGGTGACTGCCTTGCCTTTTTATTCGATTGATAACTTACTGTGTCATGGGTTCCTCGGGAACATGCATACTGGTCCCATTGCGTTCTTATCTTTCTTCGATCTTGGTGTCTAGGGTGATTTAGGGATTTCTGTCACAACCCCAGTGCCTTTCGGAACATCGTGGACCATGGGGGTTTGCGCGGCCTCGCTGGCAGTTCCTTTTTCAATGCCTAACCCATCCTTAGTGGCCGTCATCATTTTCTGCATTGTATACGGTCTTTTGCAAACTTAAGGGCTCTATTATTTCTTGGCTCTCAACACTCTGCACTTCGTTCAACCGCTCAAATCTCAATTGACCAAGTGTTGTTTGTTGGATATCCCTTGGAGTTTTATAGCGCCTTTTGAATTTGAATTCGACCGTTCCCCCCAATTCCAAGCCATCAATGCTTTCTTGGCAGTATATTTTCCAAGATATTGCTCATAACTCTTATCTTAAATGCCCGCTGCCCACTCCATTTTGCCTCAAATTAGACATCCCATCATGAACAGTGACACCAACGGTTACTTCCTAGCCCACCCGTGTGACAACACATCGCTCCATGCGTGGGTGAGAACCTTGTGACAAGCTGTTCTTGTGTGCACCTGTATGAGCGCGTAGTTCCTAGGAAAAATAATTTACAGTCCCACGCTCCCTTTCAGCTACATGGAGTGCTAAGAATGTTCTTCCTATGGCTAGTCAGGTGGTCACAAGACCTGTGTGAGGCTCCATCTAATGCTCTAGTATAGTTTGTGGAAAATCCTCATCTGTCATTGTGGTGATTGGTGCCGCATGCTGTACTATTTGTAGTGCACTCCCCTAGTTACTACATTTGGTGATATGCGGTCCTAGCCACAACATCATACTAATTAATTCTCTGCGATAGTATTCTAATTCATTAGTATGATCACCCACACCTTGCCTTGCCATCCTTGGTTTATCGAAGAGACATGCTCCCTTGATCTCGTTTTCTAGTCTCTTGACTTTTGTATCCATCAAAATGCTTTTCTTCCTTAGTCGTACCTGGTCCTTTTCAAGTTCGTGAAGTCTAAGGTTCCCTTGTCGAATGGCTTCCCAAAGTCTTATGTGTTCTAATTCACGTAACTCTGTGATTTCTTCATCTTGGGTTTCGCACATTGTCTCACCTATGGGTGCTATTACATGTGGATTCATCTTTGTGTGCTCCTTAGAGATTACGGTCGCTACTTCATTCCGCAACCTTGGAATTGTTTTGGTGATCAGGGTTTTACACATGGTTCGATAGGCCCATCGAACCACTAGTATGCACGGGTCCTAGTTAGTGCGTCTCACCTAGTGAACCCTGTTCAACACATCGCACACCTTGTCGAATACTTCTCCATGGATAATCATTGGCACGCTTTGCCTTTCCTACCGTTGTGTTTTGTTCCAATTCTCTATTCTGGGAGTGGTGTGTGCTTGTGTGGGTTGCATGTCATATGTCTGTACACATCGTGAAAGGTGGGCACGCAAGTTTTTTTGTTCCTTGTAACCAGCTCTCATCCATAGCTGGGGTTTTCCAAATCGTAGGCGCATCATCCTTCTGCATTCATGCTAATCTTTGAAACTCTACCAGTGTGTACCCCACCATCTTACGGGCGTAGTGCACAGTGCCCATTTTAGAGCATCAAAATGCTGCTATTCCGGTACTCTGCTCTCAAATTTGTTCAGAAATTCATCCACCGTTGTCAACCCATCATACCTAGGTAGATCCCTTATCTCTGTTGTCACACAGTGTAGTGATCTTCTCATTATGTTGCAATTAAGCATTGTTACTTCGTGCAGCCGATTCTGCTATCGTTCTATTTCTTCGTCCGAATCCAAAGTGCAGTAGCTTTCGCACTCCAACAAAATCCTACCATCTGTTGTTGGATTCACCCAATCTTGTTCTCACGTGTTTATCTTGTAGATACAATTGAGATTGTCATCACTATCATCGTCGCGCACCGGTTCATTGTATCATGCTCCTTCGACTGGATCTAGAAATACTACTACACATAGTGACTTCTTCTAAAAAATCATTTTGCACTCCTTTAGATTTATGAATCTATTCATATCAGTGGCCCAGTCTATGCCCAGTACCGTGGGATAGGGATTGCTATCGTCAACAATCTCTATTAATTCAAAATCCGCTAATGTGCTCGCACCTTCAATGTCCACCGTTACTCCTTGCAATCTTCCCATGGGTAAGATCTTCTGTTGGTTTTCCATTCATAATTGGATAGGAGACCATTGTAGTGTGGGTCTACGCATGCATTCCCATGTTTGCTTCGGTAGTACATTTGTGTCCCATCTGAGATGTAGAATTACCTATCCATTTCATACTATCCAATTTGAGCAGTCAATCTCATTTCCCTTCCTGTGCAAAATTCATGCTTTCCAAGTTTCCGGACCATGTGCGGTTCTCTTGAACCTGTGCACCTAGTGATAAGTTCCTGTAGTCCTTTTACAGCCTCGTTGTCATGTAGCAGTTTCATGCATGTCTCCAAAAAGGTAGTGAGTACTGAAGGATCCATCCCTGGTTCTAGTTGATCTTTACTACCTGAAGTGGAGGCCTCCGTGAAGCTCTTCTTAGCTTCCATGAATGTCTCCTTCACACGTTTCGAATCAAATTTAGGGTCCTTTGTAGGAGCCTTTTGAACCCACACACTTTCTTCTAACTACTTACCTTTATCATTACCAGTGGTGATACCACTTCTAAGCACTATGTTTACATTCGGGTCTTCTTTGCGCGGGTCAGACCTCATCATTTGCAAATTCTGAGTCAGGGGAGGCTGGAGAATCACTTTTTCGCGCAACCTCGCTATCAATGTAGGGCAATATTCTACCTCATGATCAAATTGAGTATAGTACAAACATGATATTCTCGTCAGATTCATACAATCATGGGCATAGTGTCCTAGCCCTCCACATTTGTAACAAATTAGTTGTCTGTGACCCCTTCCTGGTCCCATTCCACCTCGACCTTGTCCGCGCCCCTGAAATCCAGTGCATGCCATTCCTGCATTTGGGTCAAGGGCTCGTGTTTCGGTCTGTACCTTGTAGGTAGGAGTCTGATCCATCATTATTTTGTATCTTCTATAGGTGCATTCATCATGGCCTACCAACCTACAGAAGTTACAAAACAATTGTTGGGACGTCTGCATATAGTTCTGCAATAGGTGACAATTATCTGTAGTGTGTTTTCCTCCTATCTGACAAATCGCACACCATAGTGTAGGCACCCTGCTTGGTCCTTCTTGTGCCTCAGGTATTAACAACATCAACCCTCCTCTCGCCAAGTAATTCATGAAAACTGGACAGTGGTCCTTGTCATGCCCTTGGCCTTTGCATTTTATGCACCATACCTCCTCACGCACTTCTGGTCAAGGTGTCCTGCCTTGTTTCAAATTCTCCATTTCCAGACACAAATTTTGTAGTTGCGTGTGGATTTGTTGGACTCCCAGACTAGGATCTTGTATAGGGGTCTCATGTAATCTCATTGCCATCTCCAAAGATTCGGCCTGGGTGGAAATATTTTGTTGTGATAGCTACATCCTTAAATTTGTTGTTAGTGACGCTAAAAACCATGCGTGGTGTTGTCCATCCGTCAAAGTCATGTTGGCTTCGTGAATCATACTATTCAGTCTTGGGTCTAGATCCCAGGGGGTCTCATTCGGGAGCATCGTGATCTTCTTAAACCCGATAATTATTATGTCTCCGACTTTGGCCTGCTAAATTCCCTATTTAGCACGGCCTGGATTTCTATGATTCCTGCATTTGGATGGTTATTAGAATGCTTAATGTACCATGTTAATGTGCTATCCTGAAATTCTCTTTCCAACGTAGCCTTCTTTCTATTGTCATCCATGACTTCTTGTGCTTCCCATACTGCCCTTACCATGAATAAGAATTGGTCTGGATCTTCATTCCCTACTCCTCTGAAACCGACAGTTTGATCACACTCGCCATACTGAATTGTGGTCATGGTGGAGATGGGGTGGGTGGAGATGGAGGTGAAGATGGTGAGACGGGTGGTGGTGTAGGTGGAGGTTGTAAGCGCAGAATTCGCTGCCTTATCAGATTGATCGCACTTCTCAGAGAAACTTTCACAAACTCTTCCTTGCCTTCCTGCGAGGGTGAAATTAAGGGACTAGTTTCTAATTCTTCACTACTTCCATTTCTGTAGATCTTCCCACTTCGCGTAGTCCAAAACATTAATTTATTCACATAACCCGCTTTTCACACAATAACATCTTAATCCAAGTGTTCAAGATTTAATATACTTACCTCGTGATCCTTTGAGGAAGTGTTGTTCCACCTCACTGTAGCTGATGGTCATATCTACTGCGAACTCAGTGATAAATCCTCCTATAATTCAATCAAGCCAATGGTCCATAGCTCGCACGATCTTATCTTCTAACGCTTCTAGTTTGCGCACTAATTCTGGAGTCCAGACGATTGGTATGTCGAGCCTACACCTTCCTTGACTATCTGCTAGCTTCGCAATCCACTCATATGGCTTAGAAGGAAAGGATTAAAGGAAAATTTCATGTATTTCTGTATATAAGTAGTGCTCCAACAATTGTTCCTTTGATACTCATGGATTCCTGTTTTCCTACGCCATGAACTTGTGAATCTTCTTGTCCAACCACCTTTCAATTTCTTTCTTTGTTGGATTCTAGTGACACGACATTAGACATCCCTTATGTAGATCCCAGTCTCGAAAATAGAACCATTTGTTGGCTTGTAGGGGTATGACCCAGGTTCAGAGGTGATTTAGCCAAACAAATCCCAGTACTACTGGAACTTTTGGAAACAGTCCGCGGAGCGTGGATTGAGGTCTCACCTGAAGTAGTATGGGAGGGTGCTAGAACTAGGTTTCTGCACCCTAGAGATGTCTGATGATTTTTGGTGGTTCGCGGTTTGACCCTGTGCAAATGTCACTATGCACACCTATCAGTACCTCGCAGCCTGTGATACTGCCTTCCCATAGCCCTTCTCGGTGCTGGATCCATGTTATTACCCAAATCCTTACCCGATATTAGTTGATTACTTAGCTTATATGTATGTTGTCATTTATACTTAACAATATTCACCATTAATACAAAAGCACACAGTAAATAAACAGTATAATTGCACTTGATATCAAGCATGTAATAACATAAGAACGGATACGTGAAATTCTGATAAAACTTCTCCTTATTATTCTTCTTCCTTGGTTACAGACTTCACTCTGCCCTGCGCACTCATCTGCAGGGGTCTGCGCACTCAGCTGCAGACTCTACTAGGCCTCTGTACAGTTAGCTGTAGAGCCTCTTCCTACTACTATGACCCAAAGCACTTAGACCTTTACTCTATGCTCGCTATCTTCTAGACTCCATTCGATTTTTCTACTTTCTTCATTCTTACTTTACAACTTAGAGCCTCGCTCTATTTATACAATCCCATGGTCCATGGACCATGGGTAGGCTAACACTACATTCAAAACTCTGGGTAGAAAACCTTATGACTCTAACATACAACTTATGCTCCTGTCTACAATTTGTAGAGTCTTTACAACAATAGTACTCAAAACTTGGGCTTTGATCCCGAAAACATGTTGTGAGGGGATTCCATGCCCAACATGATATTTTTGTTGGCTTGAGGGGGCCTGACCCAGGTTCGGAGTTAATTAGCCAAACAAATCCCTACACTACTGGTCCTTTTGGCATCAGCCCGTGGTGTGTGGACTGAAGTCTCACCCAAAGTAGTATGGGGGGATGTTGGAACCAAGTTTCTGCACCTTGGAGATGTCTGAGGGGTGATTTAATCCAACTATGCCTACCTTCACACAGGTCACTTCACACACTGTCCTGACCTACGAGACCTTCGCGATCTATCAAGATCGCCTTTCATGCAGCCCTAACTAGGGGATGAGAAGCTTTCACGTTGCTAGGGTAGAAATTTATGTTATTTCCCCAAGTTACATCTTACTTACCTTCTTACAATTGTTACTTATCTTTGCGTAAACATATACCTTATATCATATTTACTTAATCAACAATCAGATATGTTCGCACACCATATAGACAACAAAAATGAAATTTATACCCAATATATTCGATACAGAAAATTAGCAAATAAATACATAGAATTGATGTAAAACTTATCTTTATTAATGCTTCAATAGTTACAGACTAAACTCGCCCTGCGCACTCAGCTGCAGGGGTCCGTGCACTCAGCTGCAGACTACTAGGCCTCTGCACACTCAGCTGCAGAGCCTTCTCCTAATATACAACCCAAAGACTTCACTCTATGCTTAGATCTTTTGCTATCCTTCTATTCCATCATCATTCCTTCTCATTCTATTATTTTCTCAACTAATTAGAGCCTCGCTCTATTTATACAATCCCATGGTTCGTGGACCATGGGTAGATCTCTAAAACCGACATTACATTACAAAATTGAGGGTGGACAACCCTATGACTCATTTACAACTTTGTGCTCCATGCCCACAAAATGCGGAGTCTTTACATCAAATTTACAACTTTTAACCAAAAATTGGGCTTTAAGCCCCAAAACTTTCCTTGGGGGATCCCGTGCCCAATAGGCCCGCAACACAAACATCGTGACTCACCCTCGAGTCTCTCTGTCAGTGCAAAGATCTTCGTGTGGAGACCTCCCAACTATGCCTCGATTGCTGCAAGATTGGCAGCGCACTGAGCAGTTGCCTGCTGCACTTCCTGGACGCGTTGTTCAGAAACTGTTGTAGTTGAATTGCTTCCCTGAACCTGTTTATAGTCCCGCGCCTCCTTTCAGCTACCTAGAGCGCTAAAGCTATGCTTTTGTTGGCTAGTCAGATAGCCTAGCCACCCGTGTATGGATTCAACTGTCTGCCATTCACTTTTCCTGGGAAAGATTCTCCATTTAACTTTACCAATTGGACTGTGCCTCTGTCTGTGACCTCCTTAATAACATACAGTGCCAGCCAATGCATTCTAAGTTTTCGTGGGAATTTATCAAACTTACTATCATACAATAACACCAAATCGTTCACCTTGAAGGTGCACAAGTTAATATGTCAATCATGTCAGGCCTTTTCACACTGATTTTGTACATGATGGTGAAATCCAACCAAAAATTGTTCTTCCTCGAGTTCCTCCAACTGCGTGAGCCTCTCCTCTAGGGTTGTGCGATCCATCATAGCTGTGAGCATTGTTATGTGCAGACTAGGCATGATGTATTCCATCGGCATTATGGCTTCCACTCCATAGACTAGCCAGAAAGGTGTCTGTCTCGTTAGTTTCTTGCACGTCATCCTATAAGCCCATAATACTACGGGTATGTGCAGGTCCCAATCACTTCGCTACGCATTGCATACCTTGGTCAGCACAGTCTCTAGTACTTTGTTAAATTCTTCTACTGTCTTGTTAGCTTGTGGGTGATAGAGTGTTCTTTTCTGATGATACAACTGAAACTCTTATCTTAGTGCGCTGATCGTCTTGTTCAAGAAATGTGTACCGCGATCGCTCATCAAGATCTTCAGACATCCAAATCATGTCAATACGTGTTCAACGATAATACTCAAAACCAGTTGAAGACTTTCAATGGGGTTCAATTAAATATAATACAAATTTATTTCTGAACCGGACACCAGTGTGATGGAGTGTCATGTTCAAGAGCGACATATTGCATTTATCATAAATTTAAAATGAACACCTTTTCCAAATTTCCCCCACCATTGCTGGAAAGTACCTCTTTATTTTTTACAAGCTTTAGGAGGATAACATATGCTTGTCATATAAGCTCATCCTTTGGATGAGTCCATCAAAGTATTTTTTAAAAATCCTAAGAAGGAATGGTTCGGTATCATTATGCTTAATGAGTCCTATACTTTTTAATATTTGCGAGTCTAGTAAAGGGGTAACTTGATGCCATTTTCTTTTAAGAGTTTGAAAAAAACACAAAAAGGAAACTCACTTAGTTCTTTTATTGTAAAATTTTAACAAGCCCGGAGAAAGTAAAGCTCGATGTTTTTCACTTTTAGGGAGTAACTGAGAAGAAGAAATTTTTTAAGTGTAGGAACCGAGACCTTATCTAAGATCAGGACAATTAACATGGAAATTTTTATGCAAGCAACACTCAATTCCCACTACAGTTATTTTTTGGTTCAACACTATTCAGGAAGATTTTGAGGTGAAACTTTGCTCTTCTTCTATTCCTTTTTTGTAAATGTCCCTCTAATTATTATTCTTTTGTCCTATTGAGATTGACTATCCCTTTCTTGAAAAGAGATTGTCCCTATCCGATTTTGCTTTTTCCCTCTTTTCCCTGAATAATTTTTCCCTGTCCCTTTTTTTGTATATCCCTCTTGGATTGGTCTCACTCTTGAATTCCCTGATTGATCTCCCTCCCATTCTAAAATTTACCCCTTTCCCACTTCTTTAATTCCTTCATGGACTATCTTCCAGGATCAAATAAGAATTCATGGATCAGATCGGAAGTCACATGATAATACAAAGAACTGGTGAATAAAACCTCTGAAAAACTCTACAATTTTTTTCAAGACAACGTGTATATTGTATTTTTTAGAAACCTCTTTCTTCAGACATCTGGCAACACTTTCGGGTACGGGAACATCGATATTCCTCAATATAGGAATGTGTTCTTCAGTGCAAGAATATTGGAATTTCTAGTGCAGGAATACACATTGTTGTTCAATCCCAGGTGTAAGAACATGTGTTATGGTACAAGAACGATGGTAGTCCTCGGTACAGGAATGTGTGTCTTAGTGTAGGAACCAAAGACTCCTGAGTGCAAGAATACACATTGATGTACATGAATGTCTGGTATAGGAATGCATGCTTGGAAAAAGAGTTTGGTCCAGGAACAGGGGAAGTTTAACTTCATTTAGTATAGGGATCTAGTTCAAGCATAAATGGATGCACTATTTTGAATTATAGAAAGCATTAATTTTTCCTACGTTTGATTAGACTTTGTTTTATCATTACTAATTAGGAAAGATTTTTTTTTTAAAATTACAAATGCATTTAGTTATGAAATATTATCTCTATATAAGTATCATATGTACCCTATGCAAAATCATGATGTTATTGGGGGTGTGTGTCAAATATTCTTATAATCTAAAGTTTATCCTTGAGCCTTGTCGTTAATTAATGATGACCTGATCCTATATGACACCTTCCATTGTTTATGTAACAAATCCTCTCCATGACCTTCGCCCTCTACCAATCATCATTTCTGCATGCACAGTGTCGTATTGCATCTTTTTCAAGACTGAAATTCCCATGATGAGAATGTGACCGTTGAAAAATGCCAATATAGCTAATTCGGTAACTGCAAATTCTTTCAGACATTGTGTTGGTCCTAAATCTGCTGCTGAGTACTTTTCAGAATTTTGAGAAATCAAGTAAAGCTTGAATAGTCATCTCACCCGTCCGAATTGAACCATTTTTTGTAAGATAATTAGAGGAGATGACCGAATATAAGGATAGTTTGTTTCTGCTACAAGAATCAAGATTTCTCCCCTTCCTCCTCAAGTTTGATGGTTTTGATTCGACTGTTTCACTTCAATTTTCTTGGACCTTTGATGGAATAAGATCTAAGGTGGCATCCTTGGAGTTTGAAGTAACTGAGCAATCCATTTTGCGAGCTACAGGGTTAGTGACCATAGGGGGGTAGTGGTTCAAAAAGGAAAAAACTCAAGAAAGGAGCTTGGATCCGATTCGTGGTCAATAAGAATCAAAAGGTGGAATAGAAGCTTGGGTTACAATGAAATGCAATGATAGAGAACTGGAATCATTGCTAATATCTTGCAAAATTTTCTCACATGTGAAAGTCGATATTCATTAACCTTCTTGTACCACATTCGGTTGCTACTACATTTCAAATTGGGTAACTTAATTAACTTCCCCTATTTCTTGTTGAAGATTTTAGAAAATATGTATAAAATCGTCCAGAAAAGTCGAGAAAACCGAACTAGGTACAAATTATGTCATTATGGGTTGATTCCAATTCTCGTTAAAAAGCAGTTAGACAGGAAAAAACATCACTTGGGAAGAGTTCTTGAAAGAATTCCAAGAGGGGAGCATAATGAAGTGATTAGGAAATAAGGGCAAGGTCACTAAAGAGAAACCTGACCAAAAGGGTAAATGCTTAACCCTACATACTAGTAAGACAAAGGAGAAGGAAACCCCACCCAAGAAACCTATACTGGAGGAAAATCAGGAACCCATGATTAAAACCTCGCTCCCTTAAAAAATAATGACTATGAGCTCTATCAAATAGAGGTTTTCTTCCTCAAAGGGAGGCCTTACTATATGAACCTGTTGTGCTGTACAACAACCCCTCATTTCATAAAATTTTAATTTCAAAACTATAATATGAAATGGGTCCCTTTTAGATAAAATTGGTATCAACTTATCATTCCTCAAAAGGTCCGAAAAGAAACAAAACATTATAAACCTTTTGAGTTAACATATAATCGGTCTTATAATAAAAAATGAATAATTCTTTATTATTGCGATAAAGCGATCACAAGATCGCATATCGCAATAACAAATGATGCATAATAAAAGACCCATTGGTTTTCCCCAATGCAACAAGCACGAATAACTATCGGATATCGGGAAGGTAATAAATCGTAACAAAAGGCTCCTCTCTTTGCTCTGATGCGATATCGCTATTGGCGATCGGGGAATGTAACATGCATGCAACTAAAAGCCCTCTTATAAAAGCTCCCGATGCAAATTAGCGATATCGCTATCAGCGATCGCGGATTCCGCAATGACACCAATATAACTACTTAAGCATTCCTTCAATCCCCGATTGTGATAAAGCTAAGTGTGACTTTCAAAAAGGATTGATAAGGCTTCAGTATATTGTGTTAAATTATTATTAAAAGCCTTTCTCTTCTCTATAGTGATTCACTTGCGCCCAGCCGCCAAAACATCAAAGCCACACTTAAATGAATTATTCAGCGAATAAACGATATGATGAGCATATAAATGATTGATAGGTTTAAACGGCCAATTAGTGGAGCAGTTATGCCAAAATCTCTTCAGAGATTATATCCGCGGTAGTCTTATGTTAATCTTCCATTATTCATTGATTGATATAACTCTTTCATACTTGGTTTGTGCCACCTATTCTCTGCATTACGTTCATTTTATCTCCTGTGCAGAGCTCCTCTAAAGCAGCGAATTTAGGCCAAATGGGGAAGAAGTCTAAGAAATTTGGAACAGCTTCAGCTTCTGCAGTAACAGGAAAACATAATGCTGATCCCGTACCAAGTAAAAAAAGCATTAATCTCAGACACCACATGTCTTGGTCTCGGTAATACTACTTGGCAGAGCATCTATAATCTGGTTGAGGCCGAAGAGCCTCAAGAAACATCAGTACAAGCTACAGCAAGATTGAACCGGAAGTCCAAGGCTACCCTAAAGGATTTGGACGATTCTTACCTACACCGAATAGTGGCTCGAGAGCAAATTCTTCCATACACATATGTGGTAAGATGGGAAGTTGAGGAAATTCCAATTACAAACAAAACATTTTGCACTATCGATGGGAGAGTATTCGGTTCATTTCAGCCTAATGATTTGAGACAAATGTACCATTTGCCTGAACCAGAGAAGAAGTATAACAAGGCATTTCTGGAGAAGTTCAGAGATGAAAATGAAACTGAATCAGCACCTATACGGGAATGGAGACAGAACCCAGCGAAACACAAGCAAGAGTCCTCGGGTAAGTACTCTGTCAATTCCTTGTGTTCTCCTTATTGTTATGTTGGAGCGATGATGTGTAGGATTTGGGGTTTGCATGACTCCTCAAAATTCTCCATAGAAATGGTAGCTTTAATGGAAGCAGCATGAAATAGCGAAATAATGGATTGGGGGAATATATTATCTGATAAGTTAGCAACAACTATTCTTGAGTTCAGAAACAAAACCCACGTTACTGATAGGTTTATTCCTCCATTTTACTTTAGTTCCTACATCTTCGATACTCTCTATTTTAACTCTGAATTTCTTGTGTTGGGGTGGAGATGGACTCCACAGGACCCCATGCCCATTCATATCTATCACCAGAAGTTGTGGAAATCCCATTATAAACACCACCTATATCAAGTTCGCAATGGATTTATGTTACCCATTTACTATGCAATTTTTGACAAACCTGCTCCTAAGATTTCCTCACAGCAGAGATTGACTTGACAGCCTTAGGAACCTGGTTCGGAGAAGAAAAATTTACATATGTAAGAGTTTTCGGCAGTCATGCCAGGCCTCATGTCCTCCCCTTGTATATACCCGACAAACTATTGGCTCGAGAGATAGCATATCAGCTTACATCTGCAGGAGCTACAAAGACTCCGAGGAATTCAAAGAAGCAAGTCTGGCCTCCTTTTCCTCTAAGGTGTGGCGTTTACTCTTTGCATGACTATAAGCATGCAGAGAAAGAAGCATAAAAGATAAATATACTGAATCTCGCCACTCTTCCTAACAGATGATTTGATCCAAACAAAGTCATCTATAATGTACTAGAACAGGCAAAACTCACTAAATTTGAACATAAGGAAGATGAGTTTGATGACCTATTCTCCTCGGCCAAGTCATTATTTCAAGTTCAAGCGATAGCTGAAATGAGATATCACGATGACGAGTTAGTCGAATTTAACAAACTTAGAGAGCAGAGGTTGCAAACTCTGCCTCTAGATTTGTTAGCCACTGCCCCGATGACACAGTCAAGCGAGCCTGAACAGTGACTTACCAACGAACCTCCTCCTACATTAGAAATTTTTGAAGAAGTCCAAAGAAGAGAGCAGGAGGAACTCCAAAGGAAAGAACAGGAAGAAGCACATAGGAAAGAATAGGAAGAAGCACAGAGGAAAGAACAAGAGGAAGCGTAGAGGAAAGAACAAGAGAGAATACATGAGGAGGAATAGAAAAGGCAACAAGAGTAAAGAAGCAAGGATGTGAATGTTGATACCCAGATTGACCCGAGATTGCTCCAGGAATGGCAACAATTTGACTCAATCATAAGCAATCTTGAAAGCTCAAGAGATGTCGATACATCCAAAGCGACTGATACACATGATACAACATCAAAAGAGGTTCCAAGTGAAGGAACCAGCGGTCTACCCCCTACTTCAGACTTAGAAATAATTCCCAAGGATCCTTCGGACCAAATCATTTTGCAAGTGGAGGATATACCTCCATTGGATTTCTTTTATAGCCCAAAGCACAGGGCCATAGTAAAGTGACAACGGAAAAGGAGAAGGATTGATCAACCTTCCCTATTCCCTGAACAAACAGTGACAGCCAACGTAGTTTGGAAGGAGGAGTTCAATCCTTCCGATGACCTAACAAAGTTGTCCCAATATGCTGGAGCCTATTCGGCGGCTACCATGGACAAGGCATCGGAAGTGAGTAATTTGTTAAAAGAAAAAGACCAGGCAATCGTTTTGTTACAAGCACAGCTATCAGAAGCACAGAAGAAAGCAGAACAATTAGAACAACAATTGTCCACCCAACAATAGTTAAATAATCAACTGAACAAGCAGTTACATGAAGAGAGACAAAGGGTAGATTCGAGCGCAATTCAAAGGCAGAAAGAATTATCAAAGGCATTAGCAAAATTGAAGATGATGAATGAACAGACGATAAAGACAAAATATGAGCAAATTGCTCAATTATCAGGTCAAATAGAGAAGTTCAATAGTCTTCCGTAGCCTGCTGATTTCAGAGCAGAAGCACTAAAGATTAATAAGGCACTGGTAACACAAATAAGATTATTGTGTCATAAAATTGCTCAAGTTGAACCCCTGTGTGACATAACAACATCAATAATAGATAAATCAGTCGATGCTAGACAAGACTTAGAGCAGGCCGATGAGACCTTAACAGATTTTCTTACTGGGCAGGACACTAATGAGGGACAGGCAGCAAATTTGCCTAAAATCCTAGAATCCCATAAAGAAATTCTCTTCATGGAGTGGTAGTCCCAATTGATGAAGGCAGAGAAAGCAGTTTCTAGATGCAAATTATCCACAAGTAATTTGATTGAATTGAATAACAATACTCTCTATTTATCTAATATGATCTCTCAATGTATACCAGGTAAATTACTATCGGCCAAAACATTGGAGCAATCATGTTATCAAGAGCTGGAAAAGAATGGGAGATTGATCACAGGTATTAAAAGTTTAACTTGGGACACCTATTGGTTGTTCCTAGTAAAACCATACAGCCAGAGAGCCGCCCTCAAGTGCCTAACAGATGTAATCAGGTGTATCATTCTCGATATACACGATGCCACCTATTCTGCTCAACTCAATTCTTGTCTCAGCCACCCTCAAGAAGTGGAACCGATGCTAGCGATATGCCAACTCGGGTCGAAAGGCAAATAGCCAGAGTGATGAATCATGCTGCCGACTACTAGATTGTTGTTGGGGCATTATTCAAGATCAAGTTATACCAATTTAGTAGCATTTTAATTTTGTAGTTAGTTAGTTTAATTAAGTATTTATAGACCCTTTCATGTATTTAGAAAGGGTTGTAAGTTTCTGTATATGACTTAAACCTAAAGTTGCACTACTGTACTTCAGGTATATTTTTTTTATAAAGACTGGGCCAATTGTTCCAAATTTTGATAATGAAGCTTTTATGTGGATGTGCACTACTGCCTTTACTTAAAAGTATGTCTGAGTCGGAAGAAGGAATTCGAATTGCGATTGATGTCGGGAATGATTTGCAGCTCATATGGTACTACTATCTATTTCTGAATTCATTATTTTTATGTGAATTGTTATTTAATCATTCTTGCTATTATTGAATATATGCATGCGTTTTAACAACATTATTTATACTTTCCACTATTGGATGTTTACAACGTGCTTTTCTTCTAATCATACATGTATCAGTAATATAAAAAGATAAGTGTAACAATGTTTTATTAATTACTTTGTTCAACTATTTGAACAAAGCAATTATTATATGAATGAATGTCTTTTTTTATTGAATAGAGTCATCTATATGCCTATTGATGAACAGAGATCATCAAACGTTGCACTTAAGAATATAAGCTTCCCGGGATAGAATAGTCATTTGTATTTTCGCTTTTAGATTAAGTCATCCATTCATCATCACTTATTAGAAAACCAGTCACTCATCCATCCCTTTTTTATTCATTACTGGGAAACTGGTCCCATTATATCTAGTTGGAGCCACCATCCCAAATGGAAAAGGAGCTGTATTAAGGTCCGGACAGGGTGGTTATCCCCCGATATTGATGCAATGATTTTTGAGGCATCAACATTTTTTGGCGCTAGAAGGAGGGCCATCAACTATGAATGGTGAGTAAATCAAAATCTATAGATCATTCTCAAAGAAAATCTCCCTCCACCTCACCTCGGACATCCCGTTTGCATTATGAAACACCAGTGTCCAAACGAGAAGAAGAGGGATCAACTACCACTGCTCAACCTCATCATACTTCAGAATGATTAAGTCCAGAGTCCCCTGAAGTTTAGTCTCTCATCCAAAAACTTCAATGTTTTCCATATCACCTCAGAAATCTAAAGTATCTCAAGGCAATGAGACTTCGCAATTCCATCTAGCTCACCCTTTCACCAGACTTCAAAGTGAAAAACTCGGCATTGAACTTGCTGAGTTGCCTTTACCAAAAAGGAAAAAGGCTAAAAAGAACACTGAAGGATCTGGTAGTGAAACATTTTCTCCATCATCTTCCATCTCATCCTCTCCAGTGCAAAGTCAAACATCCACTCCCCCATTAGATATTGTTGTTCAGCAGGGATCACCAACTTCAACATCACAATCTATTCAGTCTTCAATACCAACTCCTCCCCAAACACCTGGAACTCCATCGACAATCGTTGTTACTTCCAAGATGGCTCAAATCCATGGAACAGTCCTGGTGCGATCACTATGCCTGCACCATTACATCCATTACCTGATTATCCTGAGAAGTGGTTACCAAAATTTAATCCAGATGCTGGAACATTGGCTGAGGAACACATTAACAATTTCATGTTGTCAGTTAATCTAAAAGGAGTAATAGAAGAAGATGTTGTAGTTAGGCTTTTCCACTACACTTTACAAGGATCAGCTGGGTCTTGGTATTTTTCCTTACCCTCTGGATCCATTACCAGCTGGAATATCTTTCAGGAGCAGTTTCTTACCAAATATGGCGATGATAGATCCTTGGCGACACTGATTAATGATCTTTCAAATCTAAGGATAGAATCTACAGAACCTATCAAGGAGTTTAACTCCCAATTCAATAAGCTCTTGAATAAAATCACTACCGATTCCAAGCCAAGTGAGCAAATTAGAAGCGAGTGGTATATCATAGCCCTACCTTCAAATATAGTCATTTTTGTAGATAGGGCTGGGAAACCAACTTTAGCCGAAAACATGAAAGAAGCCCTCACTGTGGAAAAACGCATTATCTCTTGGAAAAGAAAGCTGCTTTCGAAGATAGGAAATCCAAAAGAGTTTCTTTTAAGGATGATTCAAAGAAGAAAACCCCGAAAGATCCATACGATATGGAGGGTCTACAAAAGGTCCTCAAAACGATTTCAAATGAAATGGTTGAAATTAAAAAGCAAGTAGCAGAAACTTCAACAAAGAAACCATATAGGAATTTTAAGAAACCTGAGTCAAAACCACCAAATGTTATATCTAAGTAGATTCAGATCCTGAAGAGGAAGAAGAAGATGAAACAATTTCACCATCGGATGAATTCGAAGAAGAGGAAGTTGTTGAATGCCATGGAATGTAGGACTTCATATTACCTAACTCCGATACAGAAAATGAACAAGAAGCGTTTCCTGTGACTACTAGGAGTAAAGGTGCCCCTGAACATGTCTAGGCAAGTTCAAAGAAAAGGAGTGCAGGTACTACTACTACAAAGGAAAAGGTACCAACAAAGAAGCCGGCTGCAACAATACCTCAAAACCAACCATCATCCTCAAATATACCTTCAACATCTAAAACATTGGTAGTATCGGATTCAATGGATTACAATATTGCTGATGATATGAAGAAGACTAAGGTAAACATCACCATGTTTGAACTTAGCAAATTAAAACATCAGCAGAAATTGCTTCTTAAGGAACTAAATGTAGTTCCTTCTTCGCCTCTTCCTAGTGCTAAAGCTGCAAATGATTCAGGACAACCACCTTCTGGTAGAGTTGAAGCTACTGATACGATTATAATTGGAGACAGATCAAATTCCCATACCCTCCCCTTTCCTCTTAACTTACGAGATCTATAAATCAAAATCTACACAATTTTTTGATTGACTCAGGGGCATCCTCTAATATAATGCCAGCTTTAGTTTGTTCCAAACTGAACATTTAGCCCCAAAAGTCCTCAATTCACATTGTGCAATGGATAGAACCAAGGTCCAGGTCTTAGAGGAAATAAACTCTGTGACTATCAGGTTATCGGCTGATCCACGAGTAGTTCAAAGAATTGATATCTTAATCGCTGATATACCTGAGTTTTATGGTTTAATCTTGAGTAGGGATTGGTCTGAGAAGCTCCATGGGTATATTTCTACTGATTGGTCCCATATGTGGCTACCCTACAAGGGAAAGACAAATCAAATAAAAATCAATCGGGAGAAACATATGAGCCATACTGTCACAGAATTTGAACAGGAGAATCAACCAATAGAATTTAACAATAATATTTTGGGGAATTACTCTTCTGAATCATTCTTTGGCAATTATACTGCCCAACCATCCCCTTTCTCAGTAAACAATTTCACATCCCAAATCGAAAATTTTTCACAAACCGATAGATCAAGATGTGTTAATGTTGCTGAGAATACTGTACATAAAATTGTTGATAATTCTTTATTTTGGTATTTATACTTTGATGGATCTAAATCCAGTGAAGGATCAGGAGCAGGGTGTATTTTAGTTAGCCCTGAGGGAGAAAAAATGATGTTGTCTTGTAGGTTAGAATTCGAATGCACAAATAACACAGCTGAGTATGAGGCATTAGTTCAAGGACTATATAAAGCTATTGGCCTTAAAGTTCAATATTTGAAAGTGTTTGGTGATTCAGAGATTGTCATAAAACAAGTCAGAAATACAATTCATTGTCTTTCTAGTCATCTTAAGCACTATCAGTCTTTGGTCCAGGAACTTATATCCCATTTTTTAGCATTCAACATTTCACCTATTCCCAGATCCCAGAATGCAACAACTGACTTGCTAGCCAATGTTGCTTCTAAACTCCTACCTTCCGAAGATTATAGCCCAGATAGATTTTCAATAGAGTTAATTTTTAGACCATCGATTCCTGACAATGTCACCAATTGGCGAGTGTTCAATCACGATGAAGACATCTTACATTTCTTGACTTCCGAAAAGTCCTACAATGATAAGATCATTGATGAAAGCAATCATGATCTTCAGATGAAAGAAAAGCACAAGGAAAACTCAATACCAAAACCTGTGGTTAAACTTGAGGATCTCTATGATATTAAAGACAGGTTTAAACAGGTAACCAATTCAAAGCTTCAAAGTTCTACCTTAAGATTTGAATTGATAAATCTTGGTATTGAACAGAACCCTCAAAACATCAATTTAGGATTAGGACTTTCTGTGGAAGAAAGGATAGCATTCATTATATTATTAAGGAAAAATTGACATGTCTTTGCTTGGAAATATGATGATTTAAAAACATACGATACATCAATCATCCAGCATACCATTCCAATGCTTTCTGAACAAAAACCAGTTCAACAAAAGTTGAGGAAAATACATCCGAACTTAGAGAGTCAAATAAAATCAAAACTCAATAAACTCTTGAAAGCTAAGATTATTTTTCCTGTTCAACACTCAAACTGGGTTTCCAATATGGTGCCTGCTAGGAAGAAAAATGGCGACATCAGGATTTGTATAGATTTCAGAAATCTGAATAAGGCAAGCCAAAATGATAATTTCCCATTACCTACCATGGAGCAGATACTCCATTCAGTAGCAGGTTTTGAGTTAATGTCCTTTTTAGATGGTTTTTCAGGATATAACCAAATTTTGGCCCATCCTGATGACAAACTCAAAACTACCTTCAGAACAAAATGGGGAACTTATGCTTATCAGAAAATGCCTTTTGGACTTATTAACGCAGGAGCTACATTCCAAAGAGCAATGGATATAGCCTTCAAAGCATTGATCAACAAAATAGTAGTTGTCTATTTAGATGATATTACTATATTTTCCAAGAAGATATCCAATCATTTACATGATTTGAATCAAATCTTTGAACGTTGTAGAAGGTATGGTATTTCACTTAATCCCAAAAAATATTTCTTTGCTCTTAATCAAGGAAAGCTCTTGGGCTTTATCGTTTCCAAAGATGGTATTTATATTGATCCTGATAGGATTAAAGAGATTTCTGAAATTACATTTCCTCATAACAAAAAATCCATGCAGTCATTTTTAGGTCAAATTAACTTTGTCAAGAGATTTGTTCCCGATTTTTCCCACATCATTTTACCATTGAAAACTATGATTAAGAAAAATTCAGTGTTTAGATGGGGATCTACAGAAAAGGAAGCATTTGATTCAATCAAAGAATCAATAATTAATGCCCCCGCTTTAAACACTCCTAATTTTTCTAATCATTTCATATTGTATACTATCGCGTCCGATTCATCTTATGCAGCAATACTCACTTAGATTAATGATCGCAACTTGGAAGCACCGATTTCATTTTATAGTTCAAATATTCAAGGTGCTGAACTAAATTATTCCGAAGTTGAAAAACAAGCCTGTGCTGTGTATAAAGCTGTCAAACATTACATGCCCTTCCTTTTAAAAGCCCATACAAAATTTATAGTTCCTTTTTCTGCAGTAAGGCAATTACTAATCCAAAGGGAATTAGGTGAAAAAAGGGCAAATTGGGTTACAACACTTCAATAATATGACTTGGAAATCAAGCTAGCAAAGATTATTAGGGGCCAACGTTTTTGCAGGTTATTAGCAGGAGCATCCAACATTCAAGAATCAGGTGATACATAACATATTGAAGAAATCAACCAGATAAGTATCACTGATTTTGAATCTTAATATGCAGACTTGATCTTTTATTTGAAAAATGGATATGCACCTCCTAATATTCCTTATAAAAACAAATGAGCCATTAGATTAAAAGCAAAAAGCTTCATAAGCATTGATGATGTACTTTTTAGGCAAAATTATGATTCAATTTTATTAAGATGCCTAGAAAAACTTGAAGCACAAAAGGTTTTGCAGGAGCTACATGATGGACCAGCAGGAGGACATTTTGGAGCTGACACAACAGCCCACAAAATCATTCATGCTGGATATTATTGGCCCACCCTATTCAGAGATACTCACGAATATGTAAGGAAATGTCGAAGTTGTCAAATCTCCAGTGGAAGATAAAGAAAACCAACTTTCCCTTTGCAACCAGTCAACATTGATAGTAATTACTCTGCTAATTGAACAAAATCATAAAAACTGGCAAAAATCTTTAATATTTGCACTATGGGCTGATAGAATAACGCAGAAGGCTTCCATAGGTACTTCTCCATTCAACCTTGTATATGGGAAAGAAGTAGTTCTACCAACCAATCTAGTGCTTCCTTCTCTAGCCCTAGTTCAGTTTATTGAAGAAAGCCCCTCTTCTTCTATTCAACTTAGACATGATCAAATCTTAAAATTAGAAGAAGAAAGAGAATAGGCCAAAATTACTCACGCAAAACATCAGCAAATTATCAAGTCATATTTTGATTCAACTTCATCCAGTTCAAAACAGTTGCAGGTTGGTGATCTAGTTCTGAAATGGGACAAAGCCCATAAGGATAAAGGAAAACACACCAAGTTCCAGAAGATGTGGCTTGGACCATTTCAGATCAACGAGAAGATAGGCCATTCAAAATTCATATTACAAGATTTATCAGGAAAGAGGGATTCTCTTCCTGTTAATGGCCTCATCTTAAAGAAATGCTTCAATTGAGGAGGTAACCCCTTCTCCTTTTTAATTTCAGTAGAATTTGTAGTTTTTAGGACCATTAGGAAATAAAGTTGTAAAGTATCTTCCATTGGCCTTTGCTATACTGAAAATTTGCTCAAAATAAGTAGTTTTGATATTTACTTTTAAAAATAGAAGCCTTAAACAAAAGGGACAATTTCTAGGAAATTAGATATATTCACATTCTAAAACCCCATTTCATTTTTGTGAAATCTTCTCAATATTTAGAAGTACTGTAAATCATTTTAATGTTTTCAAACTGGCCACAAAAAGGTTATCAATATCAAAACATAAACTAATTCAATCTTAGCGTCCTCAACTCTTACACTGTCATCCATTCTCTCTTAAGGAGAAAATTGTCCATTCCATTCATCCAAGTTTATTATTACTCGGAGTGTAATTCTAAAATATTTGATATAAAAGATAAGGGGTCTTATTACAAGCTTGCTTACCATGATCATTGGGAAATAGTTTAATCGACATTACCAACACTGCATACCAAAACAGGATAATGGCTTATAATCATAAGACAAGGGGTCTCATCACGAGCTAGCTTGTTCGGTTAGATTACAACCAGTGAATGGCATTGTTAAATAGCTAGCCACCAAACCAGGACAATGGCTTTTTATCTTACAAAATAATAGAAAAGGAAAAAGAAATACAAAATATGAAAGCATATTTTGAATTCATTCTTTTAATCATACTCTGAAATGGATGGGATGATGGATAGTCAAATGGTTAAAAGGTATCCCTGTCGAAACTATGAACGTTTGCTGGCAGCAGAGGCTCTACCTATGACAAAGGAGTCAATTAAAAAGGCTAAGTTGGAAAGGTTTTTTGTTTTATCATTATCAACCAATAGAGGCCAATTTAAAACTTAGAATGTATTTAATTTTAACAAGAAAAGAAATTAGCAAAAATAGCTCTTATTATATTCAGAATGTTTGTATACCTAGTTATATTAGAATTTTCCTCTTTGATAAGATTTTTATATAAAAAAAGTCTAAGTATTTCAATATTTCTCAGAGATAACTGTTTCTCCCAGCGAATCGCCAATTGTTGTGCTGTACAACAACCCCCCATTTCATAAAATTTTACTTTCAAAACTATAATATGAAATGGTTCCCTTTTAGATAAAATTGGTATCAACTTATCATTCCTCAAAAGGTCCGAAAAGAAACAAAAAATTATAAACGTTTTGAGTTAACATATACTCGGTCTTATAATAAAAAATGAATAATTCTTTATTATTGCAATAAAGCGATCGCAAGATCGCATATCGCAATAAAAAAGGATGCATAAGAAAAGACCTATTGGTTTTCCCCGATGCGACAAGCACGAATAACTATCGGATATCAGGAGGGTAAGCAATCGTAACAAAAGGCCCCTCTCTTTGCTCCGATGCGGTATCGCTATCGGCGATCGGGGAATGTAACATGCATGCAACTAAAAGCCCTCTTCTAAAAGCTCCCGATGTGAATTAGCGATATCGCTATCGATGATCAAGGATTCCGCAATGACACCAATATAACTACTTAAGCATTCCTCCGATCCCCGATTGCGATAAAGCTAAGCGCGACTTTCAAAAAGGATTGATAAGGCTTGGGTATATTGAGTTAAATTATTATTAAAAGCCTTTCTCTTCCCGATAGTGATTCACTTGCACCCAACTACCAAAAAATCAAAGCCACGCTTAAATGAATTATTCGGCAAATAAATGATATGATGAGCATTTAAATGATTGACAGGTTTAAACGGCCAATTAATGGAGCAGTTATGCCAAAATCTCTTCAGAGATTGTATCCGCGGCAGTCTTATGTTAATCCTCCATTATTCATTGATTGATATAACTCTTCCATACTTGGTTTGGGCCACCTATTCTCTACATTATGTTCATTTTATCTGCTATGCAGAGCTCCTCCGAAGCAGTGAATTTAGGCCAAATGGGGAAGAAGTCTAAGAAATGTGGAACAGCTTCAGCTTTCGCAGTAACAAGACAACATACTGCTGATCTCGGACCAAGTAAAAAAAGGATTAATCTCAGACACCACATGTCTTGGTCTCGGTAATACTACTTGGCAGAGCATCTATAATCTGGTTGAGGCCGAAGAGCCTCAGGAAACATCAGTACAAGCTACAGCAGGATCGAACCGGAAGTCCAAGGCTACCCTAAAGGATTTGGTTGATTCTTACCTACACCGGATAGCGGCTCGAGAGCAAATTATTCCATACACAGATGTGGTAAGATGGGCAGTTGAGGAAATTCCAATTACAAACAGAACATTTTTCACTATCAACGGGAGAGTATTCGGTTCATTTCAACCCAATGATTTGAGACAAATGTACCATTTTCCTGAACCAGAGAAGAAGTATAACAAGGCATTTCTGGAGAAGTTCAAAGATGAAAATGAAACTGAATCAGCACCTATACGGGAATGGAGACAGAACCCAACGAAACACAAGCATGAGTCCTCGGGTAAGTACTTTGTCGATTCCTTGTGTTCTCCTTATTGTTATGCTGGAGCGATGATGTGTAGGATTTGGGGGTTACATGACTCCTCAAATTTCTCCATAGAAATGGTACCTTTAATGGAAGCCACATGCAATAGCAGAATAATCGATTGGGGGAATATATTATCTAATAAGTTAGCAACAACTATTCTTGAGTTCAGAAAAGAAACCCGCGTTACTGATAGGTTTATTCCTCCATTTTACTTTAGTGCCTACATCTTAGATACTCTCTGTTTTAACTCCAAATTTGTTATGCTGGGGTGGAGATGGACTCCATAGGACCCCATGCCCATTCATATCTATCACCCAAAGTTGTGGAAATCCCATTATAAACACCACCTATATCAAGTTTGCAATGGATTTATGTTACCCATTTACTATGCAATTTTTGATAAACCTGCTCCTAAGATTTCCTCACAAGCAAAGATTGACTTGACAGCCTTAGGAACCTGGTTCAGAGAAGAAAAATTTACATATGTAAGAGTTTTCGGCAGTCATGCCAGGCCTCATGTCCTCCCCTTGTATATACCCGACAAACTATTGGCTCGAGAGATAGCATATTAGCTTACATCTGCAGGAGCTACAAAGACTCTGAGGAATTCAAAGAAGCAAGTCTGGCCTCCTTTTCCTCTAAGGTGTGGCGTTTACTCTCTGCATGACTATAAGCATGCAGAGAAAGAAGAAGAAAAGATAAATATACTGAATCTCGCCACTCTTCCTAACAGACGATTTGATCTAGAAAAAGTCGTCTATAATGTACTAGAACAGGCAAAAATCACTAAATTTGAACATAAAGAAGATGAGTTTGATGACCTATTCTCCTCGGCCGAGTCATTATTTCAAGTTCAAGTGATAAATAAAATGAGATATCATGATGACGGGTTAGTCAAATTTAACAAACTTAGAGAGTAGAGGTTGCAAACTCTGCTTCTAGATTTGTTAGCCACTGCCCCGATGACACAGTCAAGCGAGCCTAGACAGCGACTTACCAACGAACCTCCTACTACATCAGAAATTTTTGAAGAAGTCCAAAGAAGAGAGCAGGAGGAACTCTAGAGGAAATAATAGGAAGAAGCATAGAGGAAAGAACAGGAAGAAGCACAGAGGAAAGAACAAGAGGAAGCGCAGAGGAAAGAACAAGAGAGAATACATGAGGAGGAATAGAAAAGGCAACAGGAGCAGAGTAGCAAGGATGTGAATGTCGATACCCAGATTGACCCGAGGTTGCTCCAGGAATGGCAGTAGTTCGACTCAATCATAAGCAATCTTGAAAGCTCAAGAGATGTCGATACATCCAAAGTGACTGATACACAAGATACAGCGTCAAAAGAGGTTCCAAGCGAAGGAACCAGTGGTCTACCCCCTACTTCAGACTTAGAAATAATTCCCAAGGATCCTTCAGATCAAATCATTTTGCAATTGGAGGATATACCTCCATTGGATGTCTTTTATAGCCCAAAACATAGGGCCGTAGTAAAGAGACAGTGGAAAAGGAGAAGGATTGATCAACCTTCCCTGTTTCTTGAACAAACAGTGACAGCCAACATAGTTTGGAAGGAGGAGTTCGATCCTTCCGATGACCTAACAAGGTTGTCCCAATATGCTAGAGCCTATTCAGTGGCCACCATGGACAAGGCATCAAAAGTGAGTAATTTGTTAAAAGAAAATGACCAGGCAATCGCTTTGTTACAAGCACAGCTATCGGAAGTACAACAGAAAGCAGAACAATTAGAACAACAATTGTCCACCCAGCAACAGTTAAATAATCAACTGAACTAGCAGTTACATGAAGAGAGACAAAGGGTAGATTTGAGCATGATTCATAGGCAGAAAGAATTATTGGAGGCATTAGCAAAATTGAAGATGATGAATGAACAGATGATAAAGACAAAAGATGAGCAAATTTTCTCAATTATCAGGTCAAATAGAAAAGTTCAAGAGTCTTCCACAGCCTTCCGATTTTAGAGTAGAAGCACTACAGATTAATAAGGCACTGGTAACACAAATAAGATTATTGTGTCATAAAATTGCTCAAGTTGAACCCCTGTGTGACATAACAACATCAATAATAGATAAATCAGTCGATGCTAGACAAGACTTAGAGCAGGCCGATGAGACCTTAATATATTTTCTTACCTGGCAGGACACTAGTGAGGGACAAGCAACAAATTTGCCTAAAATCCTAGAATCCCATAAAGAAATTCTATTCATGGAGTGGCAGTCCCAATTGATGAAGGCAGAGAAAGTAGTTTCTAGATGAAAATTATCCACAAGTAATTTGATTGAATTGATTAACAATACTCTCTATTTATCTAATATGATCTCTCAATGTACACGAGGTAAATTACTATCGGCCAAAACATTGGAGCAATCATGTTATCAAGAGATGGAAAAGAATGGGAGATTGAGCACAGTATTAAAAGTTTAACTTGGGACACCTATTGGTTGTTCCTAGTAAAACCATATAGCCAAAGAGCCGCCCTCAAGTGCCTAACAGATGCAATCCGGTGTATCATTCCCGATATACACGATGCCACCTATTCTGCTCAACTCAATTCTCGTCTCAGCCGCCCTCAAGAAGTGGAACCGATGCTAGCGATATGCCAACTCAGGTCGAAAGGCAAACAGCCTGAGTGATGAATCATGCTGCCGACTACCAGATTGCTGTGGGGGAGATATTCAAGATCAAGTTATACCAATTTAGTAGCATTTTAATTTTGTAGTTAGTTAGTTTAATTAAGTATTTATAGACCCTTTCATGTATTTAGAAAGGGTCGTAAGTTTTTGTATATGACTTAAACTTGAAGTTGCACTACTGTACTTCAGGTATATTGTTTTTATAAAGACTGGGCCAATTATTCCAAATTTTGATAATGAAACTTTTATGTGGATGTGCACTACTACCTTTATTTAAAAGTATTTCTGAGTCGGAAGAAGGAATTCGAATTGCGATTGATGTTGGGAGTGATTTGCAGCTCATATGGTACTACTATCTATGTCTGAATTCATTCTTTTTATGTGAATTGTTATTTGATCATTCTTGCTATTATTGAATATATGCATGTGTTTTAACAGCATTCTTTATACTTTCCACTATTAGATGCTTACAGTGTGCTTTTCTTCTAATCATACATGTATCAGTAATGTAAAAAGATAAGTGTAACAATGTTTTATTAATTACTTTGTTCAACTATTTGAACAAAGCAATTATTATATGAATGAATGTTTGTGTTTATTGAATAGAGTCATCTATATGCCTATTGATGAACAAAGATCATCAAACGTTGCACTTAAGAATAGAAGCTTCCTGGGATAGAATAGTCATTTATATTTTCGCTTTTAGATCAAGTCATCCATTCATTATCACTTACTAGAAAACCAGTCACTCATACATCCCTTTTTTATTCATTACTGGGAAACTGGTCCCATTATATCCAGTCGGAGCCACCATCCCAAACGAAAAAGGAGTTGTATTAAGGTCTGGACCGGGTGGTTATCCCCTGATGTTGATGTAATGATTTTCGAGGCATCAACACAACCTCTCCAATAAATATAGATGATTCATAGCCCAGTTTGCCAAATGAAAATAATCTCTCTCTTCTTGCAAATGTTGTAGTTAATTCGATGTTCAATTCAAGATATATGGAGGAGGAGGATAACACTCCTTTGTCAATTTTGGTTGGGAAAATTAAGAAAAGGAAGACTTTGGAGACACCTGATTTGAGTGTAGGGAAGAAACTAGCAGTGGATCAAGGTGACATTGAAACACAAGGTATTGATACACAAGGCGAAATTGCCCTTGATGACACCGGTAGTTGTTATGAGTCTACTGCTGAAATAATTTCGACACGGGGGGAGTCTAATAAGGAAGATACTTCTCTCTACATGCATAACTAGGTCGAGGAACTGAAACAACGTATTTATGGACTTGAGATATTGAACTAGGCTATGAAGGAACAAAGCACAACGCTACAAAGAAGGAATGCTGAATTAATGGAGGAGGTATGAGAGCAAAAGCATTAGGAAAAGGTGTGGAAGTTTTGAGCATCTAAATGCTATGGTCACCTTAGGAAAGTGGTCAAACAACTTAAGAAGGCTCGCAGTAAGAAGTCGAAGACAAGGAAGACAGGGATTAGTATTCAAATACATGATTAAAGGGAGTTCTCCACATTGTTTTTTTGTAGAAGGTAAGGTTGTGTGAGGACACAGAACAAGATGGGAATGGGAGGATGTTGGTCAGTAGAATTGTCCTATTTTTAACCTCTATCCTATCCTAAACACACTAACTAAGCTTCTGTTTTAACCTTGGATTCCTATTTATTCCTGCACTTCTCTTAAACTTGTACTCATTCTCGCACTTCTTTCATGATTTTTGTATTAAGGGTTATACATCAAATCAATTTTTAATTAAATAGATTTAATATCTCATTTGCCTTTTCAATTGATATATTCTTTTTCTTAAGGTAATACGATAAGGCGAAATTATTATTCAATGTGGAAGATGGGTTGGTACAGAAATGATTCTTGTATCGCTTGTCATTCTTGCACTTCCGAGGAAGCTATCAACTTCAACTTGGTTCATCGCTTATGGCCGAGACAACTTGACAAACTATGTGGATTCTTTACCAAAAGATCAATCATATTTGTTGGGCTTGGAGCATAGAGGAATACTCGGGATGTAAATAGCATGGTTTCGATCGAGAGCCCTTGTTTAGTCTTTTGTTAATGACCGAGAGGCCCAAGTTAAACTCTTGTTTTACTTTCTGTTGTGGCCTTGAACTAAGACTATATATTTAATAGGGTTTCTAGTGGAAGCTAGATAGTGATACACTAAGTAATTTTTGAAAAACATTGTAATATTTTTCTATCGCCATATATTCTGTGCTGGATCAGGAATCCATGATGTATATTTGCAACTCTTGAAGTTTAATACAAAGCATTGTGCTAGTTATCAATTTTCCTATTATGATGTATTGGTAATGTTTTATTTGAGTACTTGAAGTTCTAGATCTCGTAGTAGGGAAACAAGCTAGTTGGCTAGGGCCCATCCAACCCAGCTTGTTCTCCCTTTTTCATAAGGTGTGTTAAATTTATTTTCATGCAAGTTTTGAGTAGATTATATTTATTCCTTTCATAGTTAACATGCTTTGACTTTTATGTAAGCTGTGTGATTCAGATTTGAAGTGTGTAGGCATGGGTGTGTTTCCTTCCTGCTTTTTGGGTTTAACACATCTTTCCTTTAATGCATGATTAATTTCGTTTCTGCAAAACGAGTGCATTTTGGTTGCTTGCATCGGTGCATTTTTATTTCTACAAGTGAAGGTTGCTTAGTTTACTTCCGCGAGATATTTTATTTCCTGCAAGATTCAATTTATTTCTTTTGCAAATTGTCTTTTATTTCTAAGTGAGTCTCCAACATTCTGAATATGGAAGTTCAGTTTAGAATAAATTTATCTTTATGAGCTCTAATGAAACACTATTTGCATTATATATATTTGTACTTGCACTCGTTTTCCTTGTGGAAATATCTCAACTCAACATTGAAATTATTAAAGGGACCTTTAAGCTAAAACTTTTATTTATAATAAGTGCAGATATAATTTACATAATAACAGTCATCTCAGGAAGAAGCCTACTAGTATGTGAATCAGATAGTTATTTTTTCACATGAAAGAAGCTCCCTACTCTAGCAAGGATTTTCTCCTTAAAGTTTGAAGTACCTTCCATTTCTGAATGCATGATTAGTTAAAGGGTATTTTTCTTATGAGTGTTTACTTTCTCAGCTCTGTTCACCTTGCAATCTATTCTTAGTTAACACCCTTTTCGTTTTCTGCAAGTGATTTGGCAACCCAGTACAAAAATGTTGATTTCTTGGTACAAGAACCTCTATTTCGGTACATGAATCGATATCCTGGTATAGGAATAGAGTGCTCTGGTACATGAATCCAAATCTCTTACATCAGGGTCGAAATATTTAGTGCAGGGACATACTTCCAATATGTTAATCCCTTTCAGTCATGTCAGTCACTGGCGATGAAATGTGCTCTTACATAGTTTTTTTTATTAGGGTTTTAGGTCAAATTTTTATAGTTTCAAAGAGCTTTTCAATAAAAATTTGATCACCGGTTAGGAAGGTCAATCTCTACTATTCCTTTCAGTCTCATGGTCAAAGAATAACATCTTCATCAAGTCAAATCATTGTTAGTAGAGTCACATAGTCATTATGTTCATAATTCACCTAATAAGCCTATGTTAGTGTTGGGAATGGAATCCCACCAAGGCATGTTTTGGGGCTCAGTTTTGACCGAATCCTGTTGTAAAGCTCCACGAATTGTGGGCGCGAGGTGCGAAAGTATGATAGAGTCACAGGGTTTTCCACCCTAGTTTTTGTAATGGAATGTCAACTGGATAGACCAACCCATGGTCTGCAAACCATGGGATTGTATAAATAGAGCGAGGCTCTAAGAAGAAGAGATAGATGATAGTAGAAAAGAGAAGGAAGAGTCTAATAACCAAGTAAAGTGTGTCTTTGGGTCATAGAGTAGGAGAAGGCTCTGCAATTGAGTGCACAAAGGCCTAGTAGTCTGTAGCTGAGTGTGCAGGGCGGAGTCAAGTCTATAACTAAGGAAGAAATTAATAAAGAGAAGTTTTATCATAATTTTGTGTATCTGTTCTTGGGTTAATGCATGTTTGATATAATTTGCCACTATACTGTTTATTTACTGCATGCACCTATATGAATGGTTTATGTTGTAAGTATAACTTACAGCATGCAAGTAGGCTAAAATAATCAACTAACATTGGAATACCAGTAAGGTCTTTGGTAATAAGGCAGAAGCACAGCGTTCAACCCCTGAGTAGGGCTCCGCGAAGGCACTATATCAGACTGTGAGGTATGGGAAAGTGTGCGAAGCAACTTCCGCATAAGGTCAAACTGCGGACCACTTGAACTCATCAGACATCTCCAGGGTGAAACAGACTATTGCCAAAAGGGCTAGTAGTATCGGGATTTGTTTGGCTAACTCAACTCCGAAATTGGGTTAGTCCCAAATAAGCCAAAAAATGGTTCCGTTGCTGGGACCGATATCTGCATATGTCTGATGTCATATCATTGGAATCTGACAAAGAAAGGAATTCAAGAGTGGTTGGACAGAAAGATTCACGAGTTCGCGGTGCACGAAAACAGGAATCCATGACTATCAAAGGAAGAGTGGTTAGATTGCTACTTATATATCGAAATCCATGAAATTTTCTTTGCATCCTTCCCCTCTGAGTTGTATGAATGGATTGCAAAGCTAGCAGATAGTCAAAGAAGGTGAAGGCTTGACAAACCTATTGTGTGGACTCCAGAGTTGGTGCATAGACTAGAAGCATCGGAAGATAAGATCACACACACTATGGACCATTGGATTGATCGAATTATAGGAGGATTTATCACTAAGTTCGCGGTAGATACCTCAGTCAGCTATAGCAAGGCAAAACGATGCTTCCTCAAAGGACCGCAAGGTAAGTACATTAAATATTTGAACACTTGGATTAAAATGCTACTGTGTGAAAAGCGGGTTATGAGAATAATTTGATGTTTGGGGCTACGCAAAGTGGGAGGATCTACAGAAATCAAGGTAGTGTAGAACTAGAAACTAGCCCCTTGATTTCACCTCTACAAGAAAGCGAGGAAGAGCTTGCAAAGGTTTCACCAAGAAGTGCGATTAGTTTGATAAAGTAGTGAATTCCATGCATACCACTTCCACCTACACCACTGCCAGTTTCACCATCTTCACCCCTGTCTTCACCCACCCCACCTCCGCCACCACCACAATTCAATATGGCAAGCGTGATAAAGTTGTATGTGTTCAAAGGAGTAGCGAATGAAGATCCGGACCAGTTTTTGTTCGTGGTAAGCATTGTATGGGAAGTGCAGGGAGTCATGGATGACAATATAAAGAAAGCAATGTTGGTCAACGCTTTATAGGATCGCACATTGATGTGGTACATTAAGCACTCCAATGACAATCTGAACGTAGGGATCATGGATATCCAAGCCGTGCTAAACAAGGAATTTAGTAGGCTAAAATTAGAGACACGGTCAATCATTAGATTTAAGGAAATCTCGATGCTTCTACGTGAGACGCCTTGGGAACTGGATCAGAGATTGAAGGGTATGATTCATGAAGCCAACATGACCTTGACAAATGGGCAACATTGCACAGGGTTTGTAGCATCGCTAACTTCGCATATAAGAAACTCTTTGTCACAACAGAAGCTATCCACTCAAGCTGAGGCCTTGGAGATTGGAATGAGACTGCATGAGATCTCGATACAAGATCCTAACTAGGAGTTCAACAGATCCACGCACAGTTGAAAAACTTGTGCCTTGAGATGCAGAGTTTGAAATAAGATAGGACAGCTTACCTAGAAGCACGCGAGGAGGTATGGTGCGTAAAGTCCAAAGGCTAGGACATGACAAGGACCATTGTCTAGTCTTCACAAACTACCTAGCCGAAGGAAGACCAATTCCATTGAGACCAAAGGCACAAGTAGGACCGAGCACGGTTCCTGCATTATGGTGCATGATTTTTCAGATAGGAGGGAAGCATGCTACAGATAACTGCCATCTATTACAAAAGTATACACAGAGTTCCCAGCAGTTGTTATGCAATTTCTACAGGTTAGTAGGCCATGATGAGCACACCTATAGAAGTTATGAATTGATGATGGATCAAACTCCTACCTATAGAGTTCAGATTGAAAAACAGGCCCTTGATCAAAATGCAGGAATGGCATGCATTGGATTTGAGGGGCGCGGACGAGGTCGAGGTGGAATGGGACCAGGAAGAGGTCATAGACAACTGATATGCTACAATTACGGAGGACAGGGGCATTATGCCCACGATTGTACAGATCCGACGTTACCACCATGCTTATATTGTACCCAGTTTGATCATGAGACAGAGGACTATCCCACACTAATACAGAGGTTGCGTGATAAAGGAGCACTCTAACCTCCCCTGACTCAAAACCTACAAATGATGAGATTTGAGCTGCGCGAGGAAGACCCGAATGTAAATATTGTGTTCTGAAGTGGTATCACAATAGGAGATGACAAAGGCAAGCAACTCGAAGAGAATGCTTGGGTTCGTAAGGCTCCAACAAAGGAACCATAATTTGATTTTGAGAGCACTAAGGAGACATTCATGGAAGTTAAGAAGAGCTTCGCGAAGGCCTCCACTTCAAGAAGTAAAGAAAAATTGGAACTGGAAATGTACCCATCAATGCTCACTACACTTGTGGAGACATGCATGAAGCTACTGTGCGATAGCAAAGCTGTGAAGGGACTGTAAGAACTCTTCACTAGATGTGTTGGGACCGCGCCAGGAGAACCGCGCATGGTCTGGAAGCTCAGGAAGCACACATGCGAACAAGAAGAGAAATGATATTGACTGCGCAGATCGGGGAATATGAAATGGATCAAGTGATTTTGGATCTAGGATCGAACGCGAACGTCTTTCCAAAGCAAACATGGGAGTGCATGGGCAGGCCCACGTTGCAATGGTCTCCTATTCAATTACAAATGGCGAACCAACAAAAGGTTCTACCTATGGGGAGATTGCAGGGAATAACGGTAGATATTGAAGGTGCGAGCGCACTTGCAAATTTCAAAGTGATAGATACTATTTATGACAACAATCCCTATCCTATGCTACTAGTAATAGATTGGGCCACTGACATGAATGGAGTGATAAATCTAAATAAGTGCAAGATGATTTTTGAGAAAAATTCACTATGCGTAGTGGTACCTTTAGACCCTGCCGAAGGATCGCACTACACAAAGCCAGTGCGTGACTATGATAGAGACGATGATCTAGACTATATCTACAAGATAACCATGTGGGAGTAGGACTAGGTGAATCCAACAGTGGATGGAAGACTCTCGTGGGAGCGCGAAATCTCTTGCACCTCAGATTTGGATGAGGAAATAGAAGGATGGTAGAACCAGTTACATGAGGTAACCACACTCAATTGTAACACGATGACAAGGTTGCTGCATTGCATGGCAACTGAGATAAGAGATCTTCCTATGTATGATGGGTTAAGAGAGGTGGATGATTTCATGAACAACTTCGAAAGAGAAGTACCAGAAAAGAAGCATTTTGACACTCTGAAATGGGTATTGTGCACTACGCCCACAAGGTAGTGGGGTATGCACCAACAGAATTTTGAGGACTAGCGCGAATGCAAAAGGATGATGTGCATGTGGTTTGGAAAGCCTCAGATGCAACTAATAGATAAGTATGACGGACGGGATGATCCAGGTGCACACCTCACGAAATGGACCAAGGTCTACAAGGAAGAGCCACAACCTAAATGGGTGCACCTCTTTTGTCATACCCTGGATATCATACCCATCAATTGGTATACTAAGACAGAGCTCCACCATGGCACGCGTGAATGGAATATTTTGCTCGAAGGATTCCTATTAACCTTCACGATTGAGGATCATTGGTGGGATACTATTGATGATGTGCTACAAGTAGTCAAAGCAGCTATCCTCAGAATACCCCAGGAGCCAATGGAAGTGCTTCAGCCGAAATGGGCGACTCAGTTGAGCTGCGTGCTAGAGTGTTACAATGTAAATATTGAGGAGGATGATAAGGAACCATGAAAAATTAACATTCCAGAAACTGAAGGCTATTGCGAAGTTCAAGGACCATTGATTGAATATCCTAACATCACTGCACTGCTAAAAACGAAGTAGGTAAACATTGCGACAGAGGTTGAACCGAAGTATGCAATGCTTGGTGACTATTGGGATGATGCCACAGTGGATAAGGTTGCTGAGCTACTCCGCGAGTACCAAGACGTATTCCCGACCAAGATTACAGACTTAAAGGGGATCATTGGCGAGTTAGGGATGATGAATATCACCCTAAAACCTGACATGAAACTGGTTAAGTAGAGGCCTTATTGCTTGAATCCTAAGTACAGGGAAAAGGTCCACCTAGAACTAGACAAAAAGCTTGCAGCCGAAATTATTGAGCTGGTGGAAGAATCTGACTGGGTAAGCCCTATGGTAGTGCAGGAGAAAAAGCAAAAGGGTGAGATGAGAATATGCATGGACCTCGGGAAGTTGAATGATGCCTGTGTATATGACCCATTCCTGACCCTGTTCACAGATGAAGTATTAGAAAATGTCGACAGACAAGAAGCATATTCTTTCACTGATGGGTTCTTAGCGTACCACTAGATCAAAATCGCGCTGGAAGACAGGAGCAAGACAACTTTCTCCACTGAATGGGGCTGTTTTCAATACATCGTCATGCCATTTGGGTTAAAAAATGCGCTAGCCATCTTTTCGTGCATAATTGTTGCGGCCTTCAAAGAATATATCCCCAAATTCCTGGACGTCTATCTGGATGATTGGACTGTCTTTGGATTGGTTAAGCACCATGTAGCAAGCTTAAGCAAAGTGTTAAATGGTAGACCCCGTGAAGATTGCAGTAATTCTAAATTTGGAAGCACTGCAAAGTGTTAAACAATTGTGCGCTACCTTGGGACACACGAGGTACTATAGGAAGTTCATCAAAAGCTATGCCCAGATCACCACGCCGATGGAGAAACTATTGAAAAAGGATGTCACATTTTGCTGGAATGATGATTGCATGAAGAGCCTGGATGTCCTAAAGGGGAAATTGGCCTCCATTCCAATCCTGGTCTTCCCAAAATGGGATGTGGAGTTTCATGTCCATGTTGATGCATCATGTATCGTGCTGGGAGAGGTGCTCACACAAGAGGGTGGAGAGGGCTTGGATCACCCTCTCACATTTACAAGTCGTAGATTGTCCAAATCTAGAAAGAACTATTCCATAACTGAGTGCGAGGGATTGGCTATGGTGTACGCGCTCCAAAAATACTAGCACTATTTGCTAGGAGGACATTTTAAGATGTATACAAACCATTCCATGCTAAAGTACTTGGTCAATAAGCCTATGTTGGGGGGGCGGATATGTAGATGGATCTTATTGTTCCAAGAATATGACTTTGAGGTCGTGGTAAAACCTGAACTCCTGAATGCAGGACCGGATCACTTGTCATGTATTGAGATGGGCGAGGAACCTACTAGTTTGCAGGAAGGATTACCTGACATACAATTCTTTGTTGTGAGCATCATGGACAGACACTTCGAAGATATAATCTACTTTCTAACAACAGGGACTACACCGAAGGAATACTTCGACCAACAGAAGAAGGAATTGGTTGTGTGCGTGGCGGATTTTTCTATCATCATGGGGCACCTATAAAAAATAGGAAATGATGAGATATTACAAAGGTACATACCTGAATTTGAAAAAAGCTAGATCCTCGCAGAATCCCATGGGGGCACTGAAGGAGGACACTATGCAGAACGAGAAAGTGCACAAAAGATTCTCTATGTAAGGTTGTGGTTGCCAACCCTTCATCAGGATTCAAAAGCACATTGTAAGGCCTACAATATATGTCAAAGAACTGATAAACCATCACAGAGAGATGAGATGTCGTTGAATCCCCAAATGACACTACAACCCTTCGAAAAGTGGGAAATCGACTTTGTGGTCCTATCAAACCTCAGGGAAAAATGGGCACGCGCTACATCATCACTGCGACAAATTACTTGACATGCTGGGTGGAAGCGCAGCCGGTCAAAGACTACATGGCCGCTACGGTTGTGAAGTTTGAAGACGTGTTGACCCAATTTGGCTATCCGAAAATCTTAATGAGTGATCATGGTACACATTTCTTGAATGAAACCATCAGCACACTCACAGAAGAGTTCCAAGTGTGTCATCATAAAAGCACACCTTATCACCCACAAGCTAATGGGACAGTAGAAGCATTCAACAAAATACTAGAGACTATGCTAACCAAAGTGTGCAACGCGCAGTGAAGTGATTGGGACCTGCGCATACCTATAGTACTATGGGCTTATAAGACAACGTGCAAGAAATTGATGGGACAAACACCTTTCTGGTTAGTTTATGGTGTGGAATCTATCATGCTGATGGAGTATATTATACCTATTTTGTGCATAGCAGTGCTCACAGGTATGATGGACCATGAAGCTCTGGAAGAAAAGCCCACACAATTGGAAGAACTGGAGGAGGAATGGCTCCTGGCTATTTTTCATCAGCAGGTACAAAAGCAGTGTGAAAAGGCCTGGCATGATCGCCATATTAAGTTGTGCACCTTCAAGGTAAATGACTTAGTGCTGCTGTATGACAGTAAGTTTGAAAAATTCCTGGGAAAGTTCAGAATGCATTTGCTAGGACCATACGTGGTTAAGGAGGTCACAGACGGAGGCACAGTATAGCTAGTCACACTAAATGAAGAGCCTTTCCCAAGCAAAGTGAATGGCAGCCGCTTGAAGCCCTACACAAGTGGCCTGACTATCTGACTAACTGATTGAAGCATAGTCTTCATGCTCCAAGGATCAGGACAAAGGCATGTGACTATAAACAAATGCAAGGGATACCAGCACAGATGCAAAGAGGCACTCCAGACACTGAGGTCTCAGAACAACGTATGCAGGAGATCTGGCAAGCAGTAGCTCAGTGTGCTATTGACCTCCACGAAGTTCGAGAACAGTTGGAGGGACTTCATGCAAAGATCAATGTGCCGACAGAGTGACTCGAGGGTGAGTCATGATGTTTGTGTTGGGGGCCTGTTGGGCATGGAATCCCCCTAAGGCATGTTTTTGGACTCAAAGCCCAAGTTTTGACCGAACCCTGTTGTAAAGCTCTGCAAATTGTGGGCACGGGGCGCGAAAGTATGATAGAGTCACAGGGTTCTCTGCCCTAGTTGTTTTAATGGAATGTTGGCTAGATAGACCTACCCATGGTCCGTGGACCATGGGATTGTATAAATAGAGTGAGGCTCTAATTAGAAGAGATAGATGACAGTAGAAAAGAGAAGGAAGAGTCTAATAACTAAGTGAAGTGTGTCTTTGGGTTGTAGAGTAGGAGAAGGATCCTACAGCTGAGTGCTGAGGGCGGAGTTGAGTCTGTAACCAAGGAAGGAATTAATAAAGAGAAGTTTTATTATAAATTTGTGTATCTATTCTTGGGTTAATGCATGTTTGATATAATTTTCCACTATATTGTTTATTTACTACATGCACTTGTATGAATGGTTTATGTTGTTAAGTATAACTTATAGCACGCAAGTAGGCCAAAATAATCAACTAACATTGTAATACTAGTAAGGTCTTGGGTAATAACGCAGAAGCACAATGTTCATCCCCTGAGTAGGGCTATGCAAAGGTAGTATATCGGGCTGCAAGGTATGGGAAAGTCTGTGAAGCAACCTGCGTGCAGGGTCAAACCGCGGACCACTTGAACTCATCATACATCTCCAGGGTGCGGAAACCTAGTATGCGCTCTGCAGACTTGTTACCGGGAATTGTGTCCACTCGGAGCTGCTATTCCCACTAAGACTGGTAGACATCTTAGAAACAAACAAGTAAAGTCTACTTTCGCTTTCCTTTATGAAAATAGATAAGAGTGGAACAAAGGAGACCAACCTTAGTCTTGCGTTTGGTTTCCTTGTTTGATTCCTCTCCTTCCTGATAGATATTTGTCGCTTCTTCTTTGTCTTCCTAGCTTCAAAGAGCACCTATGGAATCAAAGCAACATACTACTATCGAAGAACAAAGATCTATATTCATAAATAACACAAGACCAGATATGTGTTAACCATACAAAT
>APFE031329608.1:382050-398376 GCA_000404065.3 Pinus taeda
GCCAAGGATAATGAAATTAATTATGATTGGGTTTTTCCCCGGATTTGGGGTTTTCCCAGATAAACATGTGTGTTTATGTGTTTATGGTTGCTGCTGGTTATTTTTATATTTGTTTCTCTCAATAATTCTCCGTAATAAATTTATGTTCTTGGGTAAATTTCTTAACATATGGTTTTATATGTGTTCAGTTGATATGTTGTGTACCTAGTTGTCAACAAGTGTTCATCGATAGTTTCACCAATGTTGATCATGGACGTGGGTTTTTTCATCCATTTACAAGGTTTGGTTGTCGCCATGAGACACATGTCGCTTTGTGACATTTGGTGGTAAATGGGTTTTTTCTCTATTTGATGTAAAGTCCTAATGTAAAACCATAAACCTAGAATCCAATGCAAACATTCAAAATGCATTAAAAACATTAAAACCCATGTACCAACATTGTATCAAACCATGACATAAAAACCTAAGTCTTAAACCTTTTAACCTAAACCCTAACCTATGTCTACACCATCACCTAGTCCTAAACCCTATTCGAACCATTACAACATTGCATTGTATTAAACCTACATTAAAAGGTCCTAACCCTAGCTCTAAACCTCTCAGCATATGTTAAAACACATAAAGCATTACAAAATAAAATACATAGTCCTAAACTACTAATTGTAACCACATCAGAACTGCAAGGGGTTAAGGCTCATGTGAGCGGATATGATTAACTGCAAACAACCTTCACTATAAGTGAGGATAGAAGTTGGTGGAGTCGCATTAACCACATCGGCATGTACATGTGAGAGGATAAAGGAGTTAACTGTCAGCTTGGAGATAACTGCAGCCCCTAACTGCATCAGAACCGCAATAGTCAGAGGTAGTTTTCACATGCTACGGAAAGACCGTGATGGTAGCCATAACCGCCAGGCGGATAAGCCACTAGGTGGCAGTCAGACAATCGAACACTGAGAGAACTAGCTGTTCACATGGAAACAATTATCCAGCACATAGTCAACCTAACCACCAATGGTTCTATTTATAATATATGGTTATATTTGGGTTTTTGTGAAGTTTCTTAAAACAAATTAAATTGAAGACCATGGCCTAATGACCCTATGTGTCATTTCATGGTTAGACCAAAACTTCAAACCCTTAAATTCAGTAAATTCATGCCATGTTTAGTCCAAAGGAGTTCACATGTACTTGTAGGCCTATAAGAGGCAATTTTTGTTCATTGAATAGAGAGGAGAGTGATTTTGGTTTTTGTATGCAGATTCTAGAGGTTATATGCAGTTTTGTTTTCAATGTAACAGGAGCATCCAGAGTCGGAATTAGGAACTGTGATAGGCGTTGGAAAGCTGGTTCAGAGAGCTATCCTTTGAAAATGACTAGAAGTGCATGTGTGTACATTCTATTTGGTCAAATCTCTGTGTAATCGACCTATTTCGTTTCAATCCTAATAAAACGGTCGCCTATCTTGAAAGCGGACCCGAAGACGTAGTCCATCAGGGAAGAACTCCATAATCAATCTTGCTGTCTGGTATCACTGTGTTTCTTTTGTTTTCACTTCTGTTATGCATCTTACTTATGTTTAATCAACTGTTTTAAAGTCTTTCTTCTCAAGCAGTTTCCTTGATTTCCGCAATTTCAGTTAAAAATCAATTCAATAATGGCTAATAGATTCTACATCAGTTTTAACTTATGATCATTTCAAATCATATAATTTGGTTTCGAAGAAAGTTGTGTTTGTATAATTTTCCATTGAACGTTAACCAGGTCAAAGTCGAAATGTGGAGAAGGAATCCTTGAGTAGATTGATCCAGAGATTGGAAAGCGACAGGTCGTTCATAAGTCGACCATGATAGGATCTGATGTAGGTGAAAATACTGAAACTAAGATGAGTGATGAATAGTTTCAGTAAGCATTCTTGACTATGCAGCAAATGTTGGAGAACTGTACGAAGACAAGAAGGTGAGAGAAGTAGCTTCTTCTTCAAAGACATCGAAAAAGGGAAAAGGTAAAGGAAAGGATGATAAACCACCTTCACCTCCATCATCTCCATCATCCCCTTCTTCTTATTCTTCTTCCAGTACAAAATCTGAAACAGAAAAGAAACCTAAGAAAACATCTCTTTTGAAACTTGATGTAAAATTTGAGTTACCTATTTATGATGGCGAAATGAATTCTGAAAATCTAGATAACTAGATTAAGCAGTTTGAAGTGTATTGTCGCATTCAAAACATTTCTAACGATAAAACAAAAATTCAGTTAGCTATACTTAGAATGGGCGGAACAACTTTAATCTGGTGGTAAAGAAAAACTTAGATATATGTAAATCGTAAAGGAAAAGTCATCTCTTCATGGTCTAAGCTTTTAAAAGCTCTTAGGAAGAAATTCTATCCTTTAGGATACATGCAAGAAGCTGCTATTGATTGGCAGCATCTGAGGCAAGGTAAAGGGCAGAGTGTCCAGGAGTTTACTCAAGAGTTCAGAAAGAAAGCATTGCTGCTCAGTATTTCATTGGATACACGTGAAACTTTATTAAAATACATCGGTAGTTTACATTCATATTTACATCATACATTATTGATGTTTAATCCTGATGATTTTGATGAAGTGTGTCTTCAGGACATATATATTGAATCAGGTGGCAGACCATTCAAGCTTTCATCGCAGTCATCCAAAGAGTTGGAAATCAAAGATTCCAGTGACAGTAAGGGAAAGAATAATTCAAAGAGAAATAAATCAGTGATATCTCAGAAGGAAAGACCTACTTGTTCTCATTGCCAAAGAATCGGTCATGATGAATCGAAGTGTTGGAAACTTCATCTAGAACTTAAGCCCAAAATGTTCCTTAAGGATAAGGATGAAAAGAAGGTAATTGCAATGGTTCAACAAGATATAGGTTCAGATTTAGGTGATGAAAGGAGGATAACTACTATGGTTACGACAGGTAAAACTTCTGACACTGGTTCAAGTTCGAATACTATTACATCTTCATCAAACATAAATCCTTCAAATGAGGATAAAAGAGTTGAATTGTTTAACATAAGGACAACTTCTAAGCACACAAATATAGATACAATGTTTAGCAGTGGATCACAGGCAAATTTAATATTTGAATATTTAGTTAAAAGTTTGGGTCTGGAAACATGAAATCATCTAAGAGCCTACCCATTAGGATGGATAAATAAATAAACTTAGATAAAAGTCACAAAACAATGTCGATTAAGATTTTCCATTACAACTAATTACATTGATGAAGTGGAAGTAGATGTGGTTCCAATAGACATATGTGGAGTTGTCTTAAGAAGTCCTTATATTTATGATTGTGACGCAATATTGTACAGGAGAGAGCATAAATATCACCTTAAGAAAGAGGGAGTTGAATTTATTGTTAGGGAACATCAAAACAAAAATCACTTGAATTTAATTGTTTCTAATCTGATGAAGCGATTAATAAGTTCAAATAAAAGATTTGTAATCATGTGTGTAAAGGAAAAACATAACAATGTTGTTTGTTCAAGTTATGAGACTCAGCTTAAAGATAGTTTGGTCAAAGAGATAGAAACTATTCCAGTTCTATGTAAAACTAAACATCTTACTCATAAGTAGCAAATACAACATGAATTACAGCTTGTTCCTAAAGATCCTTTTCCTAATTTCAGAATGAATCAATTCAGTCAAATTTTAGAAATTAACAGTTATAGGGATACAGGTCAGTATTGGGGTAATTCAGTATTCAATTTCTCTTATATTGTGCCACCATTTCATGTTGTGGAGAGGAAGCCCATTTGTTTCCATATCAAAGCATTTTCCAAAGTAGTGTCAAATTATCTAAGGAAACTTATGTATCAGGGGAAAGTGCTAATCAATGGAAACATCATTTAATGAACAAGGAAAAAGTGATTCAAACAAATCAACAACTAATTCAATACTTTCAAAATCAAACTAAGTTGCAATAGTTTTCATCTTACAGCTTGATGGGCTTATAGCAGCAAGTTCACTTAGTAATCAGGAAGCAGGAAAGTATGTCAGGTCAAGTAGCTGGTTTGATGTCAAAACATCTTTGATTGTCTCTGTTATTCCACAAAATATATTGTTAATACATGTTGATGGTATTTAACAATATCACGTAGAGATTGTTTTCGAAGATGATTATGAATCACTAATGCATGGTATTTCATGGAAAGAAATCAATTTCCATGTTCATAACAGTTTGTTTGACCATCGTCGCAAATTTTTCATACTGCAGATGGATGGAATAGGTCACCGACTCAAAATGTGCCATGGTCAGCATCATCAGGGTCATCACTTCAGGTGATTGATCGAATGTATTGGTACATCATCGGGGCAAGGTGGAAAGTGAGGGAGTTCTAACCTCATCGACTATTTGTTTAGTCAAACTTTTGTGGTACAAAAGCTTTCAAGTGGACAGGATTGATCCAGGAGGATCTCGTTAGATCAGTTGCATAGGTTCATCATTAGTGTTCAGTTTCGTCATCAACATTCAGTGTAGTGTCATCAACAATTCAGTCTGGTGTTGTTCAGTTTCGATAGTGTTGGTTATGGATCAGATTATTCAGGTGATGTATGTGGTTTTAAATGGTGTTCATTTGATATGGTGTGCACCTGGTTGTCGACAAGCGTTCATCGATAGTTCTTCCTAGGTTGATCATCGACATGGGTTTTGTCGTCCATTTACAAGGTTTGGTTGTCGTCATGAGACAAATGTCGCTTTGTGACATTTGGTGGTAAATGGGTTTTTTCTCTATTTGATGTAAAGTCCTAATGTAAAACATTAAACCTATAATCTAATTCAAACATTCAAAATTCATTAAAAAAATTAAAACCCTTGTACCAACGTTGTATCAAACTATGACATAAATGTAGAATTCCTGAAAAAACTCCAATAGATCTAGGATTCTAGTTAAATTAAACACAAGTAATTTGCTGATATTAAAGAGAGGAGAGAAGGAATTTGCTCCATAAAATCAATGTATTAAATTAATGAACAATATTAATACATGAGCAACCAAACCTCTAATCCCAAAGGGAGGTGGCTATATAGAAATTGCCAAATCTAGAAAACTAGGAAAAAACTAGTAAAAAACTAGAAAAGGCTAAGAAAAGCTAAAGGGAGGCCTAAAATAGAAACAATGACTCAAGAAAACCTATGCCAACTATCAGCCATGAGGAAAGCATGAGGAGGGGCACATTTCCCAAGGAAGGCAACTTTAAAACATGCTAAAATGGTTTGGGTGACCAAATCCCTTGATTTAAGGGGGAATCTTCATGTGGGGTGCCAATCCTCAAATAACTCAAGTGGATGAGGTGTGGTCAGGTGTGAACATGAAATTATATGTATAAATGGTTTAGGAAAGTTGTTGGACCAATATTTCCATAATATTGAGCCTTTAAAGGAAAAAAACAAGGGAAAGTTGGTCCACCGAGCTAGTTTACCAAAAACCAAGTGTGAACATGATTTTTAGTGCATGTGACTAAGTCAAAGATACTTAGGCTAAAAAATAAATGTAGATGTTAGGATTATATTCCAACACCCCCCCTCATCCTAACTCACTTATCTAAACTGAGTCTCGGTCAAGATGCCATGTTAGGTACTCAGGTACAATAAATAAAAGATCCACATAAAATGAAGAAAGAGGGAAAACCTCATGGGAACCACCCCCCCCCCCAAAAAAAAAAAAAGAGGAAAAAAGGGCTAAGTGGCTAGAATGGCCTACTCATTTGTCTCCACCACTCCAAGCATAGCTCTCATTTCTGAAAATTTCTTTTCAGTGAAAGACTTGGTGAAGATGTCTGAAACCTGCTGCTCAGTGGGGTAGTATTGCAGTGATATGACTCAGTCATGGATCAGCTCGCGGATGTAATGCATGTGAATATATATGTGCTTGGTCCTCTACCTCTAAACTATATCAATCGATATCTAAATGAACCCCTAATTGTCACAAAATATGACAGTCGGAAGTGGATACTGAATACCAAACTCGAAGAGAAGCCCCTGCAACCAAACAGCATGTGTAGCTGCATTCACTGCACCTCTATACTATGCCTCGGTTGTAGATAAATAAATCATGGATTACTTCTTAATAGACTAGAAAAAAGGCCCTGAACCAAATATGAAAACATAACTAGAGGTGGACTTGTAGTTTGTACCATCGCCAGCCCAATCAGAATTTGTGTACCCAATCAGTGAAAGTGGGCAATCTACAACATAAAAGATACCAAAACTGGAAGTACCTTTCACATATCTAAGGATTCTCTTTGCATCTTTCTAGTGAAGCTCATGGGGCTCTTGCATATATCTGGAACAAAATCCTACTGCAAAATATATATTAGGTCAGGTGTGAGTAAGATACAACAAACTCCCAACCAATTGTCGATACAGCGTATTGTCCACCAAAGGTGTAGTACCCGCATCCTCAAATCTGATCCCTAAAATAAAGGGTGATGTTACTGGCTTGCATTTTTTCATCTAAAAGTAGATAAGTAGATCTAATGCATACATATACTGTGCCATCTTGATCCCTGACATAGACTGAGAATCTTCAAGACCAAGAAAGTAGTGCAACAGTCCCAAATATGTCATGGAAAATCGATCGTGCAATGCTGATTTTGCCGAATCAATAGCTGAGGTAAGGTTCTCTGTCATCAATAAGTCATCTACATAAAGTACTATCAGAAAAAGGGAATCATCATGTTGCACGGATCAGATTTGCATCGAATGAATCCAATGGAAAGTAGGAAAGAATGCATCTTTACATACCAGGCTTTGGGAGCTTGTTTTAGGCCATATAAAGATTTCTTTAATCTGCAAACGAGGGAAGAGTTATGAATGTATCCTTATGGCTGCTCCATAGGTATCTCCTCCTTGAGATATCCATGAATAAATGCACTCTTCACATCCATGTGATGAACTTCCCATCTACGAGAAGTAGCAATGGCTAAAACTAGTCGAATAGAGTCCATTTTTGCAACATGTGAAAATGTCTCTGTGTAGTCTATGCCATGTACATGTGAGTATCCTTTTGCAAGAAGTTGAGCTTTGTAATTTCTTATCTCACCATCTGCAACAATCTTTGTTCTATATACCTATCGGCATCGAACAAGCTTTCTTCCTTTCGGAAGTGGAACCAAGTCCCATGTGTTGTTTTCCATGAGCGCAGAGTACTCTTCATCCATGGCAACCTCCCAAAGCGGGTTTCCAGTAGCCTCAGAGTGTGATTGTGGATCTGAACCAAGTTTCATATAGAAATTTATGGGAAGAAATGGTTTAGTGGTAGCCAAGGCTTCAGGAGCACCAAAAAACATTGATCTAGTCCTTCTCGCATCCACAGGATCACCGACTAGTTCACCCGCATCTTGTAGGGTTTTCTCTGCCCAACTTCGTAGCTGAGTTGGAGCAGCCATGACCTACTACTCATCCTCTGAATCAAACCAAGAGGCTTCTCTAATTTCTTCTTTGAAGTTCTCGAAGAAGTTTCAGACTCCTCCTCATCAGTGGCAACAAGTGGTTCCTCAACAGGGTCTGCTGAAAAATCATGCAGTGATTCTTCTTCAAACTTCATACTTCGAGCTACAAGGAAATTTTCAGTGTGAGAGTCTATAAATATATATCCTTTGACATTTTCAGGATATTCAACAAATATACTTTCAACACTTTGAGGCTCCAAAGCCTTCCTCTTATTTATCGGAATGTGAGACCATGATCATGAACCAAAAATGCGAAAGTGCGACACTTTCGGTTTCTTACCGGTCCAACATTCAAATGGAGTGGTGCCTTTGAGTGCTTTGTGAGGAATGTGGTTCTGAATGTATGTTGTAAAATTAATAGCTTCAGCCCATAGATTAGGAGCTAATGATTTGGACTATAGCATACAATTGGCCATCTCTTTTAACGACCGGTTTTTCCTCTCCGCGACACCATTTTGTTGTGGTGTATATGGCATTGTGTGTTGTAGCAGCATCCCTGCATCAATACAAAGTTGCTGAACATATTTGTTGACATAATCCCCCCCGTTATCAGTATGGATTATCTTAATCTTACACCCAAACTCATTCTTAGCAAGTTCTTTAAATTCTATAAGGCATTCAAATACTTCCGATTTTAATTTCAGAACAAATACCCAGGTAAAGCGAGAGAAATCATCTATGAAGGTGAGTACATATCGAGCGATTGATTGAAGGCTGCGAGAATGGGCCCGTGATGTCACTGTTAACCAAACCAAGAGGTGAAGAAGCTCTCTATGCCTTCCCTTTTTCAAATGTTTGCTCTGGATTCTTGCCAAGAATGCATCCTTGACATACACTGGTTGTGAATTTAATAGCCAGCAATCCATCTACAATGTTTTCCTTGCTGAGTTTATGCAAATTCTTATAGTTTAGATGGCCAAATATTTCATGCCATAACTTGATGATATCATTAGATTGTGACAGAAATATAGTGCTAATAGATTTAGGAACAAGTGGGAGAATAAATCCAAATGAGAACCGTGATTTACAATTCCATGTGCAAGCTATGAGCTTGTGGAAATGTCGGTAATCACTGTGGAGTACAGAGTGAACTCCACCTTCCTTCCAGAGCTGGAATGAGTGATCTGATATATTGAGAGAAGATTTGTGAATAGTGAGGGAACATGAAGCACATTTTTGAAGCAGCCCCCTTTAAGGTCTACAATTCCTTCTCCGCACACCTTTGCGGGTGTGGCATCTCCCAAGTAAATTGGGGATTTGGTGCTTTCTTTGATGGAGGAAAGTTCATCTTTTGATGTAGCCATATGGTTCAATGCACTTGAATCAAGGATCCAAGTTGATGGAGTGGATGTGACAGCCATTAAAGCATGACCATCTCGTGCTCTCCCTCTCCCATATCCCGCTCTGTTATCATCCTTCTTCTTTGCATTCTCGGGCACGATGAGATTGTTCTGCTGCAATTGCTCATCCATCTCATTGATTGTTTTCCTCATGCAATTTTCTTCGAGATGAAAACCTTTGGAATAGTAGCTGAAAAGTTTTCTTTCCTTATTCCTTCTTACCCTTAGGCAAAGAAGATCTTTTTGAAGATTGTACAAGTCTCTCCTTCTTCGATTCATTAAATTTACCCTTCCCTTTTTGCTTGTCTCTTCCACTACTCTTTGGAGCATCAGTAGCTGCAAGTGCTTGATGGAACCAATTTGGAATAACTTAGCTTTCTCTTGAGTCAATGCTTCAATGAATCCATTCAATGGAGGCATTTTCCATTTTTCCTGAGTCAATTTAGATGCTTGAAAAGACAATACAAATATGAAATATTTAGGGCCTAATTTTGAGAGAATCGAAAGGATGAATTGATATTCCTCTTTCTTGACTCCACATGAATCAAGTTGAATGAGGAGGGATTTAAAATTGGTGAAGTATTCTTCCAGGTTGTTTAAATGAGTTTTACTGAAGGATATGAGTTCATTCTCTAGTTGATGCACTCTCATTTCATCTTGCTTGCCGAATAGTCCTTCCAATGTGGTCCAGACCACATCGGGAGTAGTGACTCCACTGACATGAAAGAGGAGTTCTCTGGAAATTGATAGGAATATTAGCCAAATTTCTTCATCTAATTTATTGGAATACTCGATCTTCTCCACTGCAGAAGTCGGTTCAGTCTCCGTTCCCATTGTTACCCTGTATAGCCCTTTGCTTCGGAGGAGCAGAGTAATCTTTGTCTTCCATTTGAAGTAATTGAAAGGATTTAGAAAGAGTTTTGTAGGATGAGAGAGATAATACATTGCTTCTTTCTACACCTTCTAATGATCTATACCTACAAATAAAACCGTGTACAATCCACTAGATTCAAACTAGCTCTAATACCATGTAGAATTCCTGCAGAAACTCCGATAGATCTAGAATTCTAGTTAAATTAAACACAAGTAATTTGTTGATATTCGAGAGAGGAGAGAAAGAATTTGCTCCATAAAATAAATCTATTAAATTAATTAACAATAGTAATACATGAGCAACCAAACCTCCAATCCCAAAGGGAGGTGGTTATATAGAAATTGCTGAATCTAGAAAACTAGGAAAAACTAGTAAAAAACTAGAAAAGGCTACGAAAAGCTAAAGGGAGGCCTAAAATAGAAACAATGACTCAAGAAAACCTATGCCAACTATTAGCCATGAGGAAATAATGAGGAGGAGTGCATTTCCCAAGGAAGGCAACTTTAGAACATTCTAAAATGGTCCGGGGGACCAAATCCCTTAATTTAAGGGGGAATCTTCATGTGGGGCACCAATCCTCAAATAACTCAAGTGGATGAGGTGTGGTTAGGTGTGAACATGAACTTAGATGTGTAAATGGTTTAGGAAAGTGGTTGGACCAATATTTCCATAATATTAAGCCTTTAAAGGAAAAAAACAAGGAAAGGTTGGTCCACTGAGCTAGTTTACCAAAAACCAAGTGTGAACATAATTTTTAGTGCATGTGGCTAAGTCAAGGATACTTAGGCTAAAAAATAAATGTAGACGTTAGGATTATATTCCAAAAATAAAAATCTAAGTCTTAAACCTTTTAACCTAAACCCTAACCTAAGTCCACACCATCACCTAGTCCTAAACCCTATTCAGACCATTACAACATTGCATTGTATTAAACCTACATTAAAAATTCCTAACCCTAGCTCTAAACCCTCTTGGCATATGTTAAAACACAGAAAACACTACAAAATAAAATACAAAGTCCTAAACCACTGACCGTGACCATGTCAGAACTCTGAGGGGTGAAGGTTCATGTGAGCGGATATGATTAACTGCAGTCAGCCTTCACCGCGAGCGGGGATAGCAGTTGGCAGAGTCGCATTAACCCCATTGGCATGTACATGTGAGAGGGTAAAGGAGTTAACTGTTAGATTGGAGATAATCAAAGTCACTAACTGCATCAGAACCACAGCTGTTAGAGGTAGTTGTCACATGCTGTGGAAAGACTGCAATGGTAGCCGTAACTGTCGGGCAGATAAGCCACTAGGTGGTAGTCAAACAGTTGACCACCGAGAGAACTAGTTGTTCACATGGAAATAGTTAGCAAGCGTGCAATCAAACTAACCACTAGTAGTTCTATTTTTAATATATGGTTATATTTGGGTTTTTGCGATGTTTGTTAAAACAAATTAAATCGAAGACCATGGACTATTGACCCTAAGTGTCATTTCATGGTTAGACTGAAACCTCAAACCCTTCAATTCAGTAAATTCATGCCATGTTTAGTCCAAAGGAGTTCACATGTACCTGTAGGCCTATAAGAGGCAATGTTTGTTCATTGAACAGAGAGGAGAGTTATTTTGGTTTTTGTATGCAGATTCTAGAGGTTATATGCAGTTTTGTTTTCAGTGTAACAGGAGCATTCAGAGTCTGAATTGGGAACCGTGATAGGTGTTGGAAAGCTGGTTCAGAGAGCTATCCTTTGAAAGTGACCAGAAATTCTTGTGTAAACATTCAGGTTGGACAAATCTTTGTGTAATCGACCTATTTTGTTTCAATCCTAATAAAGTGGTCGCCCATCTTGAAAGTGGACCTAGAGACGTAGTCCATCAGGGACAAACTCCGTAATCAAACTTGCTATCTGATATTGCTATGTTTTTGTTGTTTTCACTTCTATTATGCATCTTACTTATGTTTAATTAGCCATCGTAAAGTCTATCTTCTCAAGTAGTTTCCTTGATTTCCACACTTTCAGTTAACAATCAATTCAATAATGGCTAATCAATTCTACATCAGTTTTAACTTATGATCACTTCAGATCATTTGAGGTTACATTTTTCAATCTCCTCCTCAGCTTGGGACATCGTAGAGGATAACATTTTGGTGCCGTTTCTAGGAAAATGCCTGATATATCGTTCCTTAGATTCATTCTATTAGAGAATACAAGAAGATTGGTTCTGTAGGTGACAACTTCGAGTATATAAAGATAGGCTGATTTAAGAAATTATATCAAGTTTAAGGTGTAAATATTATCTCTCCTAAAATACATACTAGGTCAAATCCTGACCCAAATCCACCTTATATTGTTGATGACCTAGAAAAACTACTTAGGAAGCTCAAGTCACCTATTTCTGAATTTACAGCTCAAAAATTAGAAAGGACTACTTTGCCTAAAAATGTATTCATTGTTGAGCATCTTTCTTTTGGTATTCAGTTTGAACTATCTCTTTTCAGGTCAAAATCTAAGTCTTGCCTTTCTAAAGTGGTACTTGATCCTTTTCAATTTGATTCTTGCCTCTTTTCTTATAAATCCCTCTTTTCTAAAGTTGATCATGAACTGTGGTTAAAATTTTATAAACTCCATAGTCTAGCTGAGCAACTTCAAATCACCACTAAAAAAGCTTACATCCTATATCATCTTGAAAACCTAACTGATGCTTTATCCTCTATTGCACCTCTGAATACATCAGTTGCTTCATCTCTTTTAACATCACCTCCATTAGCGTCATCATCTTTATCTACACAACCCATTGTAGTACCTCTACTACATCTTCCAGCAGTCATGGCATGGTTTGCGCCTCTAATCTTACTTGCTCAACTTGCTGCTCTACCTCAAAACTATGGCCAAAAACTCCCTCTATTTGATGGAAGTTCAGAAATCGCAACCCAACAACATGTTGATAAATTGGTAGATTTTATCGATTTTGAAGAGATTGATGAAGAAGATGCTAAGATGATAATCATAGCTCAGAGTTTTTCCAAAGATGTCAAGAAATGGTTTCACAATCTGGATGCTAATTGTATTAATAGATCTCAGAGGTTGATAGAGTTGTTCTTAGCACAATGGCAAGAAAAGAAAAATCCACTACAGATTTTGGCTGAGTACAATTCTATGAAAAGAAACCTAAATGAGATAGTGTAGGAATTCACAATAAGGTTCAATATGGTGTATAATTCCATTCTTGACGATATGAAACCTCCTCCTAGTTTAGCACTTCTCCACTATCCTGATGCTTTCTACCTAGACATGGCATATTAGCTTAGGGAGAGAGATCCTGCAACTCTAGAAGAAATGCAGCGAAATGCAGTAAGTGTCGAAGCTAATCTACTCATCAAGAAATCTAAAACAAAATCTGAGAAACCTGAGAAGAAAGTTGTCTTTAAAGAAGAGCCATGTTCATATTGATATGTAAAACTTGACACTCTGATTAAAACCATGGAAATAAAGATGGATGGGATTTCTATAGCAGATCGATAAGTGAAACCTTCAGTAAGGAATCGAAATTATTGAGGACAACAACAACAACAATTTAGAAATAAGCAGAAAGAGTATCGAAATAAGGATCCTCAAGGACAAATAAGAACTCTATTTCAGCAAAATTACACTGAAGGACAAGAAGAGGATGAAGAAGAAATTGTTGAAGAAAATCATTTATTTGAGGAAGATGAGCTGCCTACTTTTCTAACTGACGAAGATGAGTTTTCTCAAGAGTCTTTTATACCAAGTGATCAGCAGCTTGTAATTGCAAGTGATGATCTATGGGAAGTTCAAACTGAAGAATACCAAAGAGGATATTGGAATGCTCTCAACCATTATAGAAGCAGTACAATTTGAGAAACAAAAATGTACCTGCGACATTGAATCTAAAATGGAAGAATGAATAGAAAGAAACACAATAAGAGAAACAAACCTTGCAGATCAAAATAAAGAAAAGGATATTGTCATATTGAGTTGGGATAAAACCAATGAAGCCTCTACCATCAATGAGATGAAGGATAAGGAGGTTCAAAGCGAAAGTCATAAGAAGGAGTCTCAAGCTAAAGGGCAGATTGAAAAGAAGGACATCACTACAAAAGAGTTAGAAAATAAATAAAATATATTAATTAGTTTAAAGAATGAAATTTAAAAATTGAAAGTTTCAATTCCTCTAACTGAATTAGTAAAGAATGATAAGTACAAGTTTCAGGTTGCTAAAATGTTGAAGGTAGACCAGATGTCAAACATAGTTAATGTTGCTGATGATGAGCCTGCAATTCTATTTGGTCCAGCCTTAGAGGGAAGTCCTGAAGATAGTGAAATCCTACCTTTCTATATTAGTCTGAAACTTCATGATTTCATCCTCCTTAACACCATGCTAGACTCTGGTGCCTCGCATAACCTTATGCCAAAATTTATTATGGACAAACTAGGATTGAGTATCACCCAACCTTATCATGGCCTCTACTCATTTGATTATGGAAGAGTGAAATGTCCTGTCCTTATAAAAGACTTAGTAGTGTTAGTGGACCAAATTATGGCCACGAATGTGTTGATGGATGTAGTGGTCACTCATATTCCTCCTCGGTTTGGTATGTTTCTCTCACGGTCTTTGGGGGCAAAGCTAAAAGGAACCTTACAACTAGATTTTTCATATGCCACTATACTAGTATTTGGGCAGCTTAGAAAAATCTATAGGGAGAAGAAGATGAAATTCATGATTAGTAGTAAAGAAAAACCAATTAATCACCCCATTCATGTTGTACATACTGATCTAGACTCTTTCATTTTGTATAGTGATATGAATTGAGTAGATGATGATATTCATTTGTAGAAATTTCAGAAGTTTCAGATGTTATAAGTAGTGTACAAAAAGTTTTGATTGTTGAAGTAAAGGAAAAGAATGAAGAGTGTTTGGAGACCAAAAATTCTCTTGAAAAGATTGCTGAGTTAGTTTGGAAAATAGAGATTATTGAGACAACAAGTCATCCTCCCAAAAATCAAACAGTTCTACCATCCGAAGTTTTGTTTCTGGATGAATAAGATGGTCTTTGGACCATGGAGTTTGGTGTGTGGATTCATGGTACATTGCATCATTCATGTAAAATTCCACACAATGTAAGAATGAGTTCTTATAAGTTGGCCTTTGATTGCTCAAACAATGAGGCGGAATATGAAGCACTAATTGTTGGCCTTAAAATTCTAAAAAAGTTGGGAGCAAAGAAAACTTCAGTTTATTGCAACTCTAAGTTGGCAATTTAACAAGTGAAAATGGAATACCAGGCCAAGCATCCGAGAATGAGAGCTTATTGCAATTTTGTCCTTGACATTCTTAGAAAAATTTCAGAATATACTTTGTCATTGATGTTGGAAATAATACTGAGAGGGGGGGGTGAATCAGTATTATCAAATCAGTAAAACTTTTTCATTTTCATACTCATATTCATATACGCTACTTCAATTAAGGATATCTGCGTATATACGCGACTGTGTTAAAAGAAACCAGCGTACATGCAGTAATCTTATGATTCAGTTAGCTTATCTTCAGTAAATGCATCAGAACATTATTAACCTTATTAATAGTAAGCAGAATAGATCATCACACATAAAGAGCACATCACACATGAACACCATGATATAAGGTGGAAACCCAATGCGGGAGAAAACCACCTGCTGCAAGTCATCTCAATCTTCTTCTTAATAAGAAAATCCTTTTACAATATTTGTACTGGTGCAGCCTTATACCAGTACGGGAGCTACAACCCCCTTTGCTCTTGTACTAGCCGATCCATTTACTAGTACGCAGGATACTACCTGCTACAATGCTCCAAAGATTTCCTTTAGCTCTTGTACTAGCTTAGATACTAGTACATAGGTGCTGACCTACAATCTTCTCTCCTCCAGGTACCTCATTTCATCAATTTTCATACTGGATACACTGAAGCACAATACATAATCTGAAGGCCACGTTTCATCCAATTTTCATACTGGACCCATCAACATCATTGAAGCACATAATCAATCAACACTAGCATAATCAATCTCTGAATCACCCAATACTGAATCACTGAACCCTGTCAACAAAAGCAGTCACCAGAACACAGAGCAGAATCCTGAACTCTGCAACACTATTCAAAACCAACTATATCATCATCATCATAGCTTAAATGGTATACGCTACTTGGACGAACCAAACCCGCGTACATACGCGCTTTTACTAAAGCCAATCCGCGTATAGATCTATAAATATTCAATCATGACTTGCAGCGATTTCAAACTTAAGTTATACCGAGTTCAGATCACTACATGCATTAGTATACAGATCTAGAATAAACATAATCAATCATATAGAGATAGTTCATTCCAAACCATTTGATCCCGATCTCTCCTTAGATCTTGTTCTCCATCAACTTGTGAGATCCCTCCTTAACTTAGATCAAGCAACCCATAACCTGCATACTGGATCTCATCCTTCATCAGATATTCAAGACTTTCTCCATACCTTTGCCTAATTATCTTCTTCTCCTTTTATAGTCTTAGGCCTTGCTCAATACCATGGTCCAAAACCATAACAAACCAATACCATCAACTCAATACTAGGGATCAACACGTCTGTC